>JARQOC010000003.1:695166618-695207408 GCA_033576535.1 Allobates femoralis | reverse complement strand
GGTCGCTGATGAGCTGCTCCACCAGGCTGGGCGCACAGTGCGGTGATGGCGGCCTGTCCGCGGCACACACCGGCCTCTCCTGCAGCAGGCTCTCCGCCAGCTCCAGGTATCGGTGCTCCGCTCCGTCCGGGTCCGGCCTCGGTGACCCGGGGAGATATCTCCAGGCCACATCCTCCTCTCCGGGGGGCTCCGGGCTTGATGCAGAACGTCGGCGTTTCGGTGTCCCCGGGTCTGTGACCTCCCCGCGGAGCTCGGCCCTCCAGCGGGCGCGGAACTCATCCAGGGAGGCGTCCTGGGACATAGTGACCGGCAGCCTCACTCCGGCATAGTCGGGGGGACGGGGGAGCTTCGTTACCAGGGAAACAGCGAATCCAGGGGCCCAGAGAGAGAATGTGTAATGTGCAGAACCTTCCGTGCAGGAACTGCGACATCAACATTGGTTCCTACCCTGGAGCCTGAGCAGGAAGTGGCTTGTACCATCAGTAATGGCGCCGACAGAACAATGCTGAATGTGGCTTCTTATTCTGGGCTGAAGTCATTTTCTTTTTCAGCAATTATTTATTTTCTGGACGTTTATTTATGCATTAAACCACAAAAATCATAATAAAATACAGTGCATTGAATATACTCACCGCATTGAATATCAGAGTGGGCACTGAGGTATATTATTGAAACGGTTAAATAAGTTTGAGGCGCTGATGTCACAATACAGACACAGATAGGGAGGGCCCACATGTAATTCAGGTCACTCCACCTTGGCCCAAATACGTTCTGGGCATCAAAGTGGGCACAAAGCCAGTTTTAACAAATGTCAATAGGTAACAGCTATTGTTAATGGGTGACCTGACCGTGCACTGATCTCACATTACCATTACATATACAGTTATGGCACACATCAAACTGAGGTCACCCCAGCCCGGCCCAAATGGGTCCTGAAATCACAGTGGCCAATAGCCAATTTCACAGATTTCAAAAAGTAGTAGGTATTTGCAAGGGTATAAATGACTGTGGACCACTGATCTTAAACCACCATTACATATACTTTGCAGTTTCCATTTACTTATAGACGTGATTCAAGTGAAACCACGCTAAAAACACTTTTTTACAAACTTAAGGTTTTTTGCATCACCGAAGTATCGAGATTATAGTTTTTTTGATATTCAGCCGACAGAGTCATGCGAGAAATTGATTTTTGCAGGATGAGTTGGAGTTTTTATTGGCACTGTTTTAGGTCAAATACTTTATTTTTGAACATTGAGTTTTTATTCAAAAGAGGTTATAACAGTACAAATGATACAGTCATCATACAAACCATATATAGGGGTACACAATAACCAGGAAGGGACAGGGAAAGACGGGGGGGGGGGGGGATGAAGGTTAACCTACCAACTGTGAAAGTGATTATATCACACAAGAGATTTCTGCTTCAAACTACACGCAGGTAACTATCAATATTCAACCCTGGGGAACTGGTGTAGCTAAAGGGTGAGACGCCCAGATGTGCCAATCATCTATTGTGTTTTTACTCTGTCCAGGGCCCGGTAGTATTCCTGTTGGAAGATTGAGTTTGTTTTCTCTATTACCTTGGATAATGAGGGGGGTATTGCACTTTCCATTTAGCAGGCAGGCAGAGCCTGGCCGCAATCAAAATGTAGGGTACCGTCCCTTGAAGTATCAGTGTGAATCTTTTTATTCCTATGTTCAAAATCGCCATTTGGGGAGACAGTTCCTCCCGCAGTCCCGAAATAGACCTTAAAAGGCTGACTATCAACATCCAGTACGGTGAGATCTTAGGGCACGACCACCACATATGTGGCATGGAGCCTCTTTCCCCACACTGGCTCCAACATAGTGGAGGGGGTCCCGTTCCAAAATGTGACAAACGGGTGGGTGTGATATACCATCGGAGGTGAATTTTCTTTAGCTTCTCAACGTGGTTGATGCATCTAGTCGCTTTTTGCACCCCTGCTATAGCAGAATGCCAATCTTCGGGGGACGAGGAGAAGCCTAAATCTGTCTCCCAGTGCAATTTATATTCTAGTTTAGGTGACCTGTGTAGGTCCACCAACTCTATATATACCCGACATACCCAGAGGTGTATCTAGGTTTTCTGGCACCCGGGGCAAGAGTTCAGTTTGGCGCTTTACCCCTTCCCCTCCAATGGTCTCAGGAGACGTCATGTGACCAATCATCCATATGCGATTTTTACACTTACAGGTACAGTGAGAACTGTTTCTGGCATTGAATATATTACATGTTGTTAGGAGTGGGCTAAGGAGTTTAAAGGGAACCAACCACCCCCAATGACCCCCCCGGACTCTTAATATCAGTCCCTACACACAGCACATAGATGTGCTGCAATGATTTTTGCTAAAAAAACTGTTTTTTCAAACTAAAGATAATGATTTAGAAAGTTTAAACTGAATGGACGGCTGGGCGGTACTTATCTCTGGCAAAAGCCGATATCTGATGTCAATCATCCTCCCGTCTCCCTTGTAGCAGTAACGTCCAGCCCTTTATTCAGCGTCACAGCCCTGTGCACGGGCTCGCATGCCCGTGCACACGTCATCATCTGCAGCCGGGAAGCGAGCGCGCGCTCTGACTTCCTGCGCTCGGCTATGGAAGACAGAGCGCGCGCTCGCTTCCCGGCTGCAGATGATGACGTGTGCACGGGCATGCGAGCCCGTGCACAGGGCTGTGACGCTGAATAAAGGGCTGGACGTTACTGCTACAAGGGGAGACGGGAGGATGATTGACATCAGATATCGGCTTTTGCCAGAGATAAGTACCGCCCAGCCGTCCATTCAGTTTAAACTTTCTAAATCATTATCTTTAGTTTGAAAAAACAGTTTTTTTAGCAAAAATCATTGCAGCACATCTATGTGCTGTGTGTAGGGACTGATATTAAGAGTCCGGGGGGGTCATTGGGGGTGGTTGGTTCCCTTTAATGTTATAATTAAAGGGCTTGTCGAGGTTTGAGATTAAAGTCTAGGTGACTGCAGGCCTCCGAATTCTCATGGCGCGTGCACTGCACACTTTCAGGATTCTCCCATGTCAATGGTAAGATTGGACGGTCGTGAGCAAAAATATGCGATGTATATACTTCTGGCCACATTCTGACTAGACATGTCCAGCCTCGATTGAAGCCTCGCATGTCTAGTCAGCACGCGATTGCATGTATGTAAATTGCATACCTATGGTTACTTGACCTTCCACTCTCACCACCGGCACAAGGCAATCCTGACAGCAGGCAGTGTGCACTCTGTGAGAATTCACAGAGACACATAAAGGGACACATGGAGTGACTGCAGACTCCTCACAAGCTTGGGAAAACCCCATTAATAAATCTAACAAATACATAGAACCCTTAACTTGTTAGAATGCACAACACTTTGTTAACATAGCCATGTATCAAGAAAGCTTACAAGTTATGGATTGTTAGATGTGTACAGGATCAGAATAATTAACACAAAACTACATCACCAGACCCACTAGAGGTAGTTTTGTGTTAATTATTCTGATCCATATTACCCGCCTTCAGAACAGAAATACATCACCAGACCCACAGATACCCCACAGTGGGGTATTTAAAGAACATATTTTTTAGTAATATTTTCTTATTTGGCATTTTTCCAAATTTCTTGAACTTTTTGCAGAGTACCAAAATGTTCAGAAAAAGTAAGGAAACAGCTAAGGAAATTGTTATGGAGGTTCCCGGTTGGACCGAGGCTCCATATAATATTATAGCACATGAATTGGTCAATTGTGGACTGGCGGAAAAATGGGATAAGTTAAAAAATTCTGAACCCTATAATGTTGTTGATGTACTTATAGGGATCCCTGCAAAGGCAGGTGATGCAGTAACCCCTCAATGCTGTGAAGTTACTCGAGGGATCCCTGCTGCAAAGGCAGGTGATGTAGTAGCCCCTCGATGTTGTAAAGTTACTCGAGGGATCCCTGCTGCAAAGACAGGTGATATGGTAACCCCTCGATGTTGTGAAGTTACTCGAGGGATCCATGCTGCAAACACAGGTGATGTGGTAACCCCTCGATGTTGTGAAGTTACTCGAGGGATCCCTGCTACAAAGGCAGGTGATGTGGTAACCCCTCGATGTTGTGAAGTTACTCGAGGGATCCCTGCTGCAAAGGCAGGTGATGTGGTAACTCCTCGATGTTGTGAAGTTACTCGAGGGATCCCTGCTGTAAAGGCAGGTGATGTGGTAACCCCTCGATGTGGTTAAAATTACTCAGAGAGTCCCAGCAAAGGCAGGTGATGTAGTAGTATCTTGATGTTGTTAAAATTACTTGAGAGGGTCCCTGCAAAGGCAGGTGTTGTGGTAACCCCTCCATGTGGTTAAAATTACTCAGAGAGTCCCTGCAACGACAGGTGATGTAGTAACCCCTCGATGTTGTTAAAATTACTCGAGAGGGTCCCTGCAAAGGCAGGTGATGTTGTAACCCCTCGATGTTGTTAAAATTACTCGAGAGGGTCCCTGCAAAGGCAGGTGATGTAACCCCTCGATGTTGTTAAAATTACTCAGAGAGTACCTGCAAAGGCAGGGGATGTAGTAGTCTCTTGATGTTGTTAAAATTACTCGAGAGGGTCCCTGCAAAGGCAGGTGTTGTGGTAACCCCTCCATGTGGTTAAAATTACTCAGAGAGTCCCTGCAAAGACAGGTGATGTAGTAACCCCTCGATGTTGTTAAAATTACTCGAGAGGGTCCCTGCAAAGGCAGGTGATGTTGTAACCCCTCGATGTTTTTAAAATTACTCGAGAGGGTCCCTGCAAAGGCAGGTGATGATGTAACCCCTCGATGTTAAAATTACTCGAAAGGGTCCCTGCAAAGGCAGGTGATGTTGTAACCCCTCGATGTTGTTAAAATTACTCGAGAGGGTCCCTGCAAAGGCAGGTGATGTTGTAACCCCTCGATGTTTTTAAAATTACTCGAGAGGGTCCCTGCAAAGGCAGGTGATGTAACCCCTCGATGTTGTTAAAATTACTCAGAGAGTACCTGCAAAGGCAGGGGATGTAGTAGTCTCTTGATGTTGTTAAAATTACTCGAAAGGGTCCCTGCAAAGGCAGGTGTTGTGGTAACCCCTCCATGTGGTTAAAATTACTCAGAGAGTCCCTGCAAAGACAGGTGATGTAGTAACCCCTCGATGTTGTTAAAATTACTCGAGAGGGTCCCTGCAAAGGCAGGTGATGTTGTAACCCCTCGATGTTGTTAAAATTACTCGAGAGGGTCCCTGCAAAGGTAGGTGATGTAACCCCTCGATGTTGTTAAAATTACTCAGAGAGTACCTGCAAAGGCAGGGGATGTAGTAGTCTCTTGATGTTTGTTAAAATTACTCGAGAGGGTCCCTGCAAAGGCAGGTGTTGTGGTAACCCCTCCATGTGGTTAAAATTACTCAGAGAGTCCCTGCAAAGACAGGTGATGTAGTAACCCCTCGATGTTGTTAAAATTACTCGAGAGGGTCCCTGCAAAGGCAGGTGATGTTGTAACCCCTCGATGTTGTTAAAATTACTCGAGAGGGTCCCTGCAAAGGCAGGTGATGATGTAACCCCTCGATGTTAAAATTACTCGAAAGGGTCCCTGCAAAGGCAGGTGATGTTGTAACCCCTCGATGTTGTTAAAATTACTCGAGAGGGTCCCTGCAAAGGCAGGTGATGTTGTAACCCCTCGATGTTTTTAAAATTACTCGAGAGGGTCCCTGCAAAGGCAGGTGATGTAACCCCTCGATGTTGTTAAAATTACTCAGAGAGTACCTGCAAAGGCAGGGGATGTAGTAGTCTCTTGATGTTGTTAAAATTACTCGAAAGGGTTCCTGCAAAGGCAGGTGTTGTGGTAACCCCTCCATGTGGTTAAAATTACTCAGAGAGTCCCTGCAAAGACAGGTGATGTAGTAACCCCTCGATGTTGTTAAAATTACTCGAGAGGGTCCCTGCAAAGGCAGGTGATGTTGTAACCCCTCGATGTTGTTAAAATTACTCGAGAGGGTCCCTGCAAAGGCAGGTGATGTAACCCCTCGATGTTGTTAAAATTACTCAGAGAGTACCTGCAAAGGCAGGGGATGTAGTAGTCTCTTGATGTTGTTAAAATTACTCGAGAGGGTCCCTGCAATGCAGGTATTGTGGTAACCCCTCCATGTGGTTAAAATTACTCAGAGAGTCCCTGCAAAGACAGGTGATGTAGTAACCCCTCGATGTTGTTAAAATTACTCGAGAGGGTCCCTGCAAAGGCAGGTGATGTTGTAACCCCTCGATGTTGTTAAAATTACTCGAGAGGGTCCCTGCAAAGGCAGGTGATGATGTAACCCCTCGATGTTAAAATTACTCGAAAGGGTCCCTGTAAAGGCAGGTGATGTTGTAACCCCTCGATGTTGTTAAAATTACTCGAGAGGGTCCCTGCAAAGGCAGGTGATGTTGTAACCCCTCGATGTTGTTAAAATTACTCGAGAGGGTCCCTGCAAAGGCAGGTG
Organism: Allobates femoralis; assembly: GCA_033576535.1. Classification (NCBI taxonomy): domain Eukaryota; kingdom Metazoa; phylum Chordata; class Amphibia; order Anura; family Aromobatidae; genus Allobates; species Allobates femoralis. The sequence continues at coordinate 695,200,928 of JARQOC010000003.1, read as the reverse complement.
ATGGTGTAACCCCTCGATGTTGTTAAAATTACTCGAGAGGGTCCCTACAAAGGCAGATGATGTAGTAGTCTCTCAATATTGTTAAAATTACTCGAGAGGGTCCCTGCAAAGGCAGGTGATGTAGTAATATTGGGGAAGCAAAACTAGATGCTAGCCTCAGTCTATAGGACAGTTTATAGTAAAAATTCTCAGCTAGTTAAGGAAGTGAAGCGCACGTTGTTGGTGTGCAGTTTGAATCAGCATTTTGTCAAAACGTTTTCAAAGCTGCATAATTTTTAAATTAAAATAGATAGATAAATTTGTTTAAGAGATAGTGTAAACACATTGCATTTGTGTATTAAAACATTTGTTTGGTGAATAATTGTGTGTGAAAGAACGTGACTGGTATGAGACTCCTTGATTGAACTGAATGACCGTATGCATGTAATAAGGATTTAAAAATAAAAATCCTGATTGTATAAAGGAGTCCACTTAGTCCAATTAGTTGTGATCCCTTGTCAACTGGCATCTGGGATACAACGGAGGAACATTTAGCAAGTGAAAAAACACATAGCCACACCTGTGAGAATGAGATAAGCTGAAACCAAGTATTTTGTTAACATTGCGAAATTAAGCAGAGAGACTGGGAATACACGTAGTCGGGCTTGTCCTGTCCGTGTTTTGCCGGTGGCCTGTGGTTTTGCAGTAAACGAACTAATATTTGAGGAGGCTGCAAGTGAAGCGATTGTGTTGAATGTTCTGCAGATTTTTGTGTAGGTTCTGCATGTTTCAGAAAAGTTGGATGTCCGAGGCTGGTCCGAGGCTCCCTACAATATCATAGCGCAGAAATACATAAATTAGATGATGCTTGAAATAATAAGATCAAGGGTTTATAACCCCTCGATGTTGTTAATGTACTCGAGGGAATCCCTACCAAGGCAGGTGATGCTATATAGTTAGAAGGTGAAATTGGGTATTAGCTATTTTCTTAGCTCAAAAAATATAAATATGCACAAGGAATAAAATGTTATTTGTTCACTGATTCATGGTTTGTAGTTAGTGGTGCAGCTACTTGGATTATAGGATGAAAAATAAAATGATTGACAAATTCATAGGAAAGAATTGTGGGGGAAAGAAGCTTGGCAAAATATTGAAGAATATGTCCAAACAACCAAAAATACTCTTTTCATGTTGATGCACATGTTCCTCTTGACTCATTGAAATGTTTGTTTAATTCCCAAGCAGATGCGGCAGCCTCAATGTCTGTCACAGGTACTAAACCTGATAAAGAGAAAGAAATATAGTTGCAAGGTATAGCTGTCTGGACGCATCAGAAAAGTGGACACTTGGGAGAAAATGCCACTTACAGGTGGGCACAAGACAGAGGAGTGCCCTTAACTTTAGATGTTATAAAACAAGTCATTGCACAATGTCTCATATGTCAACATTCACAGACAAGGGCAGTACCACACACTGTAATGGGACACATAGGTGAATTGCCATCTTAGATTTGGTAGATGGATTTCATCGGTCCTCTGCCACAGAGTAGAAGTTGTAAATCTATCTGTACAGCTGCAGACACATACTCAGAATTGATGGTGAGGTTTCTTTGTAAATCTGCCACCCAGTGGAGTACTTTGAGAACACTAAAACTGATCACATAGTATTACAGTACTCCATTACAGGTTCAAATGGACAATGGAGAGATAATTTGAGTGAGGATCTCCAAATAATTAAGAACAGACCTATCACTGATTACACATAATCTGAGCATACATAAAGTACATGTAGATACACTGATCTATTGGAAATTGAATGAGGAAGCAGAAATTCCTTACAGAGCTATTCCAGCGGCTGCAGGACTGGACCTCTACTCAGTAGAGGCAGTGCTCATAGCACCAGGTAAGGTAAGTACCATTTGTACTGGTTTTGCATGTAAGATTCCTAAAGGACATTTTGGTGAAATTGCAAAAAAACAATTGCTTTAAAAGGTGCAATAGTAGTAGGAGGTGCTATTGATCCAGTTGAATCTAGAGACAGAACCCTTAGTGTTGTTTACGGGCCAAAGGATTGCCCAAATGTTACTTATACCTGTAAACTTGTTCCAAGTTAAGGGAGTTACAGCCCCTATAGAATTGACAGTCAGGGGAGATAAAGGTTTTGGGTCCTCCAATATCACTAATATGGGGGCCAAAATATGGGTACACAATACCCAAGGACTGCCATCTGAGGCAGAGGTCATTGCAGTGGGAAAAGATAGAACACTCTTGATACTGAGACCAGGGGTGGAGGAGTGGGAATATGTCCCACAGGAGAAATGTTATGTACGGGAATGATGCCATCTTTTATTGTACCCTAGGTATGACTGTAAAGTGGAATCCTTGGAAGCGTATTTTTAGGCGTAGCTGATGGATGGAGCAACCTACACTGAGAGGGGCCGATAGCCAACAAGTTCCTGGTGCACCATCAAGTGACGGAGGCGTTGAATAACACTCAACCCACAGATTGTTGGATTTGTACACATTCTCCTGTGACAGTTACCAGTATTCCTTTCCTGGCTATACCGGTAACAATGGAAGAAATCCTGATGTGCGACAATTGCTCAGACAGTTTGGCCAGTAATGATACCTGAAATGTTCGACTATGAAACACCACAGTACCTATCCCTATTGTAGGATGGGTTAATCTACCATGGTGGCAAGGAAATCTGAGCGGGACATTTAAAAACTTGCAGTACATGGCCTTTAAAGGAGGAGTTTGGGTGCCGAGAAATAAAACTGGGTTGAATGATTTGGGACTGCTCCCTATAGACCAGTGATGGCGAACCTATGGCATGTGTGCCAGGGAGGGCACGCAGAGCCGCCTCCGCTAGCACGCGACCTCGCCTCTACACTGACACTTTGAACTGCCGGCACTATGGTGCCGGCAGTTCAAAGCTGTGTCGGATCAGAGCGAGGAGACCTTTCTTCTCCGTCTGATATCCCCTCCTTGCAGCACCCGCCCACCGGTGTCATGTGACTGTGGTCATGTGACACGCTCAGTGCGGGAGAAGACAGATGTGAGAAGAGGAACCTGCAGCGGTGAAAGCAGGAGCAGCAATGTGAGTATGACTTTTTCTTTTAAACATATAATGGCGCATTACTAATACAACTTGAGCACTAAGATTCGGGCCCCAGACCATCAGTGCACTGCACTGAATGACTACTTCATGCTTGTAATAAAGTTTTGGCCACTCACACACATGCAGGGATTGCTGACAATGCTCTGCACTGCACAGCTCTGTGACCTCGGCAGCTCCTCCAGCAAGGATTCCTCCATCCTTCTGCAGAGACTGTCAGTGAGGGGAGCGGCACTTCTTTCTGTAGCAGAGGGTGGGGCAGGGCCAAGTGTGTGTGTGGGGGGGGGGATATGGAACACAAGGCAGTCGGCCCTGAGGAAAGAGGAGAAAAGTGCCTGCCCTCCTCATTTGTTGCCACTGCTACTCTTACAGGAACCCCCTCCTTCTGTATTGTCACCACCACCTCAGCAGTCAGGAGGAGGGAGAGAGAAGGGGTCTGACAGGAGACTCCTGTGCTTGCAGCCATCCTCTACTGAAGACTCCAACTTCAGCCCTCCCCTCTCCTGCCACTGGGTACCTTGAAATGATGAGGAAAGTGAGTATATATGTGTTCATACCTATATTATGTATGTATGATGGTATGTGTATGATGTGCTTGTGTGTGAGGGTGATGCATGTGTGAGAGTTATGCGTGTGGTGTTTGAGGGTGATGTGTATTAGGGTGATGCAAGTGTGAGGGTGGTGTGTGAGGGTGATGCATGTGTGAAGGTGATGTGTGTGAGGGTGATGCATGTGTGAAGGTGATGTGTGTGAGGGTGATGTGTGTGGTGTGTGTGTTGATGATCTTGAGCCTGGATGTGTCTGGATGTATATATATGATGGTGTACTGGAGTGAGTTTGATGCATGATGATTTGCCTGGGTTTGTGCGTGATGTATGTGTATTGACATGCATGATTCTGTGTGTGACGGTCGCCTGAATGTTTCTGTGCGATGGTGCTTTTCGGACCCTAGCAACGCCACTGCTGAGGACCGAATGGGGCAATAATACCTGAGGTCAGTGAGGGTGATGCATGTGTGAGAGTTATGCATGTGGTGTGTGAGGGTGTTGCATGTGTGAGTTATGCGTGTGGTGTGTGAGGGTGATGCATGTGGTGTGTGAGGATGATGCATGTGGTGTGTGAGGGTGATGCATGTGTGAGAGTGATGCGTGTGTGTGTGTGAGGGTGATGCCTGTGATGTGTGAGGGTGATGCGTGTGGTGTGTGTGTTGATGATCTTAAGCCTGGATGTGTCTGTGTGTGTATATATGATGGTGTACTTGAGTGAGCGTGATGTAGCATGGGTCTCCTGGGTTTGTGTGTGATGTATGTTTGATGGTATGCATGATTCTGTGTGTGCTTTATGTGTGATGGTCACCTGTATGTGTCTGTGTGATGGTGCTTTTCTGACCCTAGCAACGCCACTGCTGAGGACAGGATGGGCCAATACTACCTGAGGACAGGATGGGCCAATACTACCTGAGAACAGGATGGGACAATACTACCTGAGGACAGGATGGGCCAATACTACCAGAGGATAAGGATGGGGCAACACTACCTGAAGACAAGGATGGGACAATACTACCTGAAGACAAGGATGGAGCAATACTACCTGAGGATAGGATGGGGCAATATTACCTGAGAACAGGATGGGGCAATATTACCTGAGAACAGTATGGGGTAATATTACCTGAGAACAGGATGGGGCAATACTACCTGAGGATAGGATGGGGCAATATTACCTGAGAACAGGATGGGGCAATATTACCTGAGAACAGGATGGGGCAATACTGCCTGAGGACAGGATGGGGCAATACTACTTGAGGAAAGGATGGGGCAATACTACTTGAGGACAGGCTGGGGCAATACTACCTGAGGTCAGGATTGGGCAATACTACCTGAGGACAAGTATGTTGCTTATTACTACAAGGGGTCAATGATGGGGCATATTGGTATAGGATGGGGCATATAAATGCAAATGAACAAGGATGGGGCATAATACTGCAAGGGGACAAGGATGGGGCAAATTACTGCAGGATAGGACATATTACTGCAAGAGGACAATGATGGGGCATATTACTGCAAGGGGACAAGGATGAGGCATATTACTGAATGACGGGACATTACTGCAAGGGGACAAGGATGGGACGCATTGCTACATGATGGGGCAGGATGTGGCATTACTACATGATGGGAGCAGGGTGAGGCATATTACTACAAGGGGACAAGGATGGGGTATTACTGCAAGGGGACAAGTAGGGGGCATTACTGCAAGGTGACAAGTGTGAGGCATTAATCAAGGGGACAAGGAGGAGACATTACTACAGGATGGGGGCCAGGATGGGGACATTACTGCTAGGAGAGGGGGAGGATGGGACACAACTAGAAAAAGAGTGTCAGGATGGAGCACATTACTGCAAGGAGAGGGTCAGGATGGAGCACATAATGTGCTCCATCCTGACCCTCTCCCTGCAGTTATGTGCTCCATCCTGACCCTCTCCTTGCAGTAATGTGATCCATCCTGACCCTCTTTTTCTAGTCAATGTCCTCCATTCTGACCCTCTCCCTGCAGTTAACTAGAAAAAAGAGGGTCAGGATGGAGTAAAATGCTACAAGGAGAGGGTCTGGATGGAGTACATTATTAGAAGAGGCTCAGGATGGAGCACATTACTCCAAGGGGACGGTCAGGATGCAGAGATTACTACAAGATAAGGACCAGGATTTCAGTGTGAAATCGGCTTACATTCCATGATAGAAATCTATCTAATATTCTGCATTTTTTTCCATACAGATCAATCCACCTCCTGGGTCTGGAAAGGGCAGTTGGAGCACCTCAGCTTCAATGTGCACTCAGCACACATCAGCTTGATGACCACTGCTGAAAAGAAGACAAGAGTAGACTGCAAAAATAAGTATAAAATAAATTTTTTGTTGAAATAATAGAATTCATCATCAGGGTGTCAGGATTGCAAGTGCTGTACAGGGAAGAGATTCTGCTGACCCTCTCCCAGTGCTGCGCTTCTGACGGCTACTGCTGTAACTTATGTTAAATTACACTGTTGGCACTTTGCCATAAATAATTAGGTTTTGGTTTGCAGTTTGGGCACTCGGCCTTGGAAAGGTTCGCCATCACTACTATAGACAATACACGTATAAGTTATGGGACAATTCATGTGACAAATACAGCAGATGCTTTCAAACCTAGTTTGCTGGAAAGGACAATTTATGATGTATTCTGGCCTTATGCCACTATGTTTATTAATAGAACTAGTGATACTTGTAGCAATATACCAGGTAATTTAATGTATAATGAATCTTAAGCTAAAGAACCAACGTGTAGTAACCCTGATGCAGGATGTTGAAGTCCTATTGGGCAAAAACCGGGGTGGTGTATACTAACCAATGTGAGTATCTTTGTTGATTTAGTACACTAGCTAGTTTTACAACACTCAGCTTTATGAGATCTCCCTAAAGGGATGTATTGAGTATGTGGGCAAAATGCTTATAAATGGCTTCCTGTAGGGGTTAAGGGTGGCTGCACCCTAGATCGTTTAACTCCAGAATATACAGCGTTTGAGGGAGAAATATCAAAAGGATAATGATGACCACAAAGATAGTTGGTGGGCCAATACTTTTTCTTTCCTGAATCCAACAAATTGGTTTAAAGGAATTGGGGGATAGTTAATGGGGCTTCTGCAAGGGGCCTTCCAGGTTATATTGTTTTTAGTTTTAATATATCTATTGATTAAGGTGATAGTATTTTTATTTCAATGTTGTTTGAAAAAATCAAAAAAGTTGAAATCAGATGTAAAAGTGATTTCTTATTGATGTATTGATCAAATATAGTTGCAGATGTAATTTCTCATCATTGGCATAATATTCTCATGGAATGTTCACCCTCTGCTGAAAGAATTTTGAATTTCTTGATTCACCCTGTCTTGGTGATTGCTATTATAGTAATTCCACTTTTAAACTGGAATTGTTATATAGCATACAAAGTACTGATTGTTTATTATGGAAATGGAAGATAATTCCTGTGGTCAAGGACCAATTGTGATGCCAATGTGATAAGAATGGTGTGTGGATGTGAATAGAATAGATATAGAACAGGTATTCATAATTAGAATAGTGACCACAGGTATTATATCATTCCATATAATATATTAGTACAAGGTTGAAATATATAAAAAAAGGGTTAACTCTCTGACATTATACTACTATGATGAGAATATGAGCTGGCTGCCTCATGATATGTATCTTATAATAGGCAAGAGTCTTTCAATGAATGATGCATTGTTATATCTTATGACAGGCAAGAGTCTTTTCAATGACTGTTGTATTGTTATATACGGGCTACATGTCTTGTGACATACAACCCATGACGAGCAAGTTATAGACGGACCTATTCAGCATTCATTTAATATCCTATGGCTGATGGTCACAAGGGAAATTGAATGGTACAGTCTGAGCGTGCTCGTAGATATTCTAAAGAGTATAAAAGATGGGAAATGACGGTCAGTGACGGGGGGGAGCTCTTCCAGAGCAAGATGGACGTACACCTCCTGCGATGCAAGCCTCAATATTGCTCCCTTCTCACTGATACATGTTCCCCTGAATGGAGAAGGTGAGGCAGCTACAATATCAGGTAATATATATATTGATGCTTATTCGCTATAATTAAGTCTAGGTATAAGTGGTATACTTTGTGTTAAGCCTGTATTCAATTGATAACAATTCATGTGCTACTTCGTAACAAATACATTTAATCTTGCTATAAAGAATATCATTATTCATGCCTGATTTGTAAGTCAGTGAGCGCTATGTAGGTACGGGCTCTGCCCCGATCCAGGTAAATTTAGCAAGACACCAGACCCACGAGAGGTACAGAAATACATCCATATAACCCCCTTCAGAACAGAAATACATCACCAGACCCACCAGAGGTACAGAAATACATCCATATAGCCCTCATCAGAACAGAAATACATCACCAGACCCACTAGAGGTACAAAAATACATCCATATAACCCTCATCAGAACAGAAATACAAAGTCAAAACCCTCATCAGTACAGAAATGTATCACCAGACCCACCAGAGGTACAAACACACAATGTCAAAACCTTCATCAGTACAGAAATACATAACCAGACCCACCAGAGGTACTGAAATACATCCATATAACCCCCATCAGTACAGAAATTACAACCATCATCTGCAACAAAATTCATCATCACAGCCACCATCAGTACATGGTAAAACAATTGTAATGTCAGGTCAGACCCATACACATTTGTACTGCACGAACCTACAACTCCTACTACATCCTTAGCAATGGTGAGGACATACTGGGAGCTGTTGTCACCAGCCGTCAATAAAAGCATACAGGAACCACAGCACTGATGAGAATTAGTCATTATCACAAATATTCATTCACATCCTGGTACCTTATAGATGACTTTGTCTCTGATCGGGGTCGTCTTCCACGTCTTCATCTTGTCCAGACACCATGATGACTTTTCACACCCACAGCTCATCTCTGCAGATTTCCATCTTCTCCGGTCTTCTGCAGGACATCCTGGCACAATACCCTTAAAAATAGCAGAATTATCACATTTTCCTGAGTACAAATATCTGCCCTACACTGACCCCGGAATAAATAATTGCTCCTTCTCACTGCTCTCTACACAAAATATGGTTTACACACTGTCCATCTTCTGGCGCACGCCCTCCACACTGCCCTCTCATCACCCTGCCCTCTCCTTTCCATACTGGGCTCGCTGGTCACACTATCCTCTACACTGTGTCCTCCCATGCTGCCCACAGTTTATCCTGTTCTCCCTCATCAAACTCCACAAACTCGACATACTGTCCCTGCATGCTGCCCAAGGGGCGGCACTGGACCTGGTGTGTAAGTTACAGTCATATGAAAAAATTTGGTCACCCCTCTTAATCTTACTTATTTTTTTTTGTTTAACCTTCGTCCGGCTGAGTAGGTACAATTGTAACTATTCCGTTTTAAAATTGCAATAACTTTTTTTTTCGAAAAGCCGTAGAGGGCTAAAATTTTGTGACATCTTTGCAGTTTTGGTCCAGAATATATTGGCCAAATTTCAATAAAATATCTCCACCCCCTTCCGAGATAAGGGGTCGAGATATTTAATATAAAATTATGCAGCCTGACAAAGGTTAAAATTGGGTTTTTGCAACAGCTATTTCAGTGTGATATATGTAATAACTGATGGACACAGTAATATTTCAGGATTGAAATGAGGTTTATTGTACTAACCGAAAATGTGAAATATGCATTATTTCAAAATTTGAAAGGTGGAAAAGTATGGGCATCTCAACAGAAAAGTGACATTAATATTTAGTAGATCCACCTTTTGCAACAATAACAGCCTCTAGTCGCTGCCTGTAGCTGTTAATGAGTTCCTGGATCCTGGATGAAGGTATTTTTGACCATTCCTCTTTACAAAACAATTCCAGTTCAGTTAAGTTTGATGGTCGCCGAGCATGGACAGCCCGCTTCAAAACATCCCACAGATGTTCAATGATATTCAGGTCTGGGGACTGGGATGGCCATTCCAAAACATTGTAATTGTTCCTCTCCATGAATGCCTGAGTAGATTTGGAGCGGTTTTTGGATCATTGTCTTGCTGAAGGATCCATCCCCGCCGTAATTTCAATTTTGACACTGATTCTTGAACATTATTCTCAAGAATCTGCTGATACTGAGTGGAATCCATGCGACCCTCAACTTTAACAAGATTTCCGGTGCCGTCATTGGCCACACAGCCCCAAAGCATGATGGACCCTCCCCCAAATTTGACGGTGGGTAGCAAGTGTTTTTCTTGGAATGCTGTGTTTTTGTGGCGCCATGCATAACGCCTTGTTGTATGACCAAACAACTCAATCTTTGTCTCATCAGTCCACAGGACCTTCTTCCAAAATGAAACTGTCTTGTCCAAATGTGCTTTTGCATACCTCAGGCGACTCTGTTTGTGGCGTGCATGCAGAAACGGCTTCTTTCGCATCACTCCCCCATACAGCTTCTTCTTGTGCAGTGTGCGCTGTATTGCTGATCGATGCACAGTGACACCATCCGCAGCAAGATGATGCTGCAGGTCTTTGGAGGTGATCTGTGGATTGTTCTTGACTGTTCTCACCATTCTTCTTCTCTGCCTTTCTGAAATTTTTGTTGGCATGCCACTTCTGGGCTTTACAAGAACTGTCCCTGTGGTCTTCCATTTCCTTACTATGTTCCTCACAGTGGAAACTGACAGGTTAAATCTCTGAGACAACTTTTTGTATCCTTTCCCTGAACAACTATGTTGAACAATCTTTTTTTTTAAGATCATTTGAGAGCTGTTTTGAGGAGCCCATGATGCCATTCCTCAGAGAAGATGCAAATAGGAGAAGAACTTGCAAGTGGACACCTGAAATAGCTTGTCTCATGATTGGATACACCGGGCTATGAAGTACAAAGCTCAATGAGGTTATCAAACCAATTTAGTGCTTCAGTAAGTCAATAAAAAGTAGTTAGGAATATTCAAATCATGAAAATCTGAAGGGTGCCCATACTTTGGCACCTGTCAAATTTTGAAATAATGCATATTTCACATTTTTGGTTAGTGCAATAAACCTAATTTCAAACCTGAAATATTACTGTGTCCATCAGTTATTACATATATCACACTGAAATAGCTGTTGCAAAAACCCAATTTAAAAAAAAAAATTTGTACGATTAAGAGGGGTGCCCAAACTTTTTCATATGACTGTATGGACAATACAATCAGTCCTGCAGTAGAGAGACAATGCATCCTGCACCAGGGGCCTACATAGAGATCATGGGGCCCTTTAGTAGAAGTTATTATTGCCCCCCAAAAAATATTTGTCTTGGTCACATAATAATATATCTCACAACTTTGCAGCCCTTACAAAAAGTGAATTTCCTCCTATTGAAGCTCCTTGATTCCCCTTTCGTTACTGCCATAAAGTGTAATGCCAACAAAAGTGCCCCCCAAACACTATATGATCCCCCACAGAGAATTCCTTGCATACGCACACTATGATGACCCTACTGTAAGCCCCTCAACTACACTGTCACAGTATGATCTCCAACTGTGACACCCATACAGCCCTCCATACAATATAATGGACCTACATACAGTATAGTGGCCCCTACACCTCTTCATGCTGTATAATGGCCCCCAACACAACCCTCAAAACAGCCCTGCATAAAGTATAAAAGCTCCTTACACCCCTCCAAGTATTATCATGTCCCCACAGAGCCCTGCATATATTATAATGGCTTCCATATATTATAATACATCATCCATAGTTCTCCATAGAGATAATGCACCCCCATAGTCCTTCATATAGTATAATGGGCCCCCATAGTCCTCCATATTATATAATGCAACCCCACAGTCCTCCATACTTCCATATAGTATAATGCACCACTATAATACTCCATATACACCTAGTACATGCTCACCTCTGCTCCGTACACCTCGTACACACATAGCTCTGCTGCATACGCCCTGTACATACACAGCTCTGCTCCATACGCCCTGTACATACACAGTTCCGCTCTGTACACCTCATACACACGCGACTTTGCTTGGTACACCTCATACACACGCGGCTCTGCTCCGTACACCTAGAACACACGTGGCTCTGCTCCGTACAACTAGTACACACGCGGCTCCACTCCATACAGCTAATACACATTCGGCTCCGCTCCATACACCTAGTACACACTCAGCTCTGCTACATCCACACTGTAAATCCATTCTGACTCCACACATAAACTTCACCTTATCCAGCATTATAAGGCCAGCACAGCAGAACCCTCCATACCTCGAGGAGCAGATCATGTGATCCCTGACTCCTCCCCTCCATTGACATCATCACAGGTCCTGTCAGCACAGTGCGTGCTTCTGTGTAGTTAAGAAGAAAGCCGGCTCCCGCGGGGGTGCAACATGCGGGCGGCGGGGAGAGACCTCGGGCGCTGCAGGAGGAGGCTGAGTGCGCCCTCTGTGCCTGCTGCGCCCGGGGCAGATGACCCCCAGCCCGCCCCCCCAGATACGGCCCTGGACATACCTTTAGTAATCTTGGGGTCGGAGAGAATACATTTTTTCAAGCAGGAGGCATGTGAGGTCTCCTCCAAGACTTCCAGATAGGGACTTGATCTCATAAAGTGTCTAACCTGGAGGTATTGCTAGAACGAGGAGCGGCACTTAGGGTATTGTAAGGTGAACGACTCAAAGGATGGGAACCCCCCACCTTCCAGGAAATCCCCCAGCAATTTGATTCCCGTCTCCTCCCACATCTTCAGGTTCAAGGATGGGATATGTGACTGGAGGGCTTTGATGGGGATGTTATTAGGAGGAAGACTTATCCAACTACGTGGTGTCCTCCTCAAACAGGTAATTAAAGTTTGCATGGTGTCCAACGAGGGGACCAACTCACTGGCCCTAATGTTTTAGCGGCTAATGACAGAGGGACCCATTTAGGGAAAAGTGAGTTTCAATCTGAATCCAGCCCAAATGCGGGGGAAGGGGAATTCCACCAGGCCTTAGCTTCCTCTAATATCAGTGCCCTATGATAGTCTTAACAGCTTAGGGATGCCCATACCTCCACGTTTGAAAGGCAGATACATGACATTACGTGAGACCCGAGGTTTTTTATTAGCCCATACATCATTATTAACTAGATTTTGTAAGGCTGGCTTCACACTGCAATTTTTCACTGATCAGTGTCCATCCAGTTTGTGTGCTAAAACCAGGAATGTCTCCAAAACTCAGAACAGGTGTCAATCTTTCAATTATACTTTTTCTCTGCAAGTTCCTCTCCTGGTTGCTCTCCGGGTTTTGGCACACAAACTGGATGGACACTGATCAGTGAAAAAACTGCAGTGTGAAGCCAGCCTTATTTAAGCATGAGTTTCCTGGGGACAGCAATAGGGACGCTTCTAAACCTATAAATGATTTTTGGGAGAAGGAGCATTTTCAGGACCTGTAGTCTAGCAATCCATGAGAGTTTATGAAGAGGGTGAGAAGCTATATCTTTTGAGAGCATCAAATGGAGTTTTTCAAAATTGCTTTGGGCCAGTTTCTTGGACATAAAACGATGCCCAGGTAGGGGATCCCCTCTGTAGTCCATTTAAAGGGGAGTTCAGTCCTGAATTTATCGATGGAGGGTTGTGGGACCCGAATAGATAGAATAACCGATTTAGAGGTGTTTAACTTGTAGAATGAGATTTGAGAATACGAGTCTTAATACCTTCATAACCGCTGGGAGGAATTGGGAAATGTTAGTGCACAAAATAATTATCATCCGCATAGAGGCCTGTTACATGGTTTTTATGTCCTACTTGAATGCCCATGATGTCAGGGTGGTAACAGATCAAGGCAGTGAAGGGCTCAACAACCAGGGTAAAAATTACTGGCGACAGCGGGCAGCCCTGGCGAGTTCAGTTGGTGAATCGGAAGCTAGGCAACAGAAAACCTGATGAAAGAACTCTGGCGTTGGGGTGGGAATATAACAATCGTGTTGCCAAGAGGAATGGGCCAGTAAGCCCAAATTTCCTAAAGACAGATTCCAGGTAGCCCCAGTGCACCCTATCGAACGCTTTCTCTGCGTCCAGTGACAGGAATACACTGGGGACCCCCCTCATTTCCGCCACCATTTTAATGAGGTTTATCATTCTTCTGGATCCGTCCTTCGCCTGTCTGCCTGCCACGAACCCCACTTGATTTAGATCCACCAAACTTGGCACCACTTCCATTAATCTATTGGCCAGAATTTTTGAAAAAATCTTAAGGTCGCAGTTGAGGAGGGAAATGGAACAGTAACTGCCGGGAGATACCGGTATTTTGACAGATTTGGGGATACTTATGATGGTTGCCTCTAAATTTAAAGGGGGAACTACACCTGCCACTTGCCAGTTACTAAATATTCTTGAGAGATATGGAGCCAACACTTGTGGGAAGGAATGCTAGTTATCGTTAGGTAACCCTTCCGGGCTCGGCGCGGAGTGACATTTGGTAGATTTAATTACCACTTCCACTTCCTGTATCGTGAAAGGAAGGCCCAACTTTTCCAGCTGAGCCTCCGATACCTTGGGAAGGCTCAACCCCTCCAAGAACTCCTTAATCTTTTCCAGGGAAGGTTGCGGAGTTTTCAGGTCGTCTTTAAGATTATACAGTTGGGAGTAATATTGTGCAAAGACTGCCGCTATATCTATTGGATTTCTCACCGTAGTCCCACTTCCATCTATCATTTTGTCTATTACACTCCTGGCCTCTCTTTTCTTGATCTGTTTCGCTAGAAGGGCACCTGCCCTATCCCCAGACGCATAAAACGAGATTTTAAAGCATCTAAAATATTTTTCATGTTCAAACCTTAGGGGTCCAGATCCCATAGGTTCTCTTACTCATGACTCGCCCCAATCTCCGGAAGACACCTCTCAGGTTGGCGGCCGACTTTTACGCTTTCCACTTACCTGGCTCGCTGGCTGTTACAGGCGACAAGTGGGTCAATTCCCTTCTACAAGTAGGGGTCATAATCCTTGTCCCGTATGCCGAGCGGTTCCAGAGGTTTTACTCCAACCTGTTCGTCATCCCCAAAACGGACGGGTCTGTACGTCCCATCCTTGACTTAAAACAACTCAACAAGTTTGTTTGTGTTCAACATTTTCGCATTGGAATCTCTCCATTCCATCATCTCATCCATGGAGGAGGGAGAATATCGAGTGTCCATCGATATACAAGATGTATATCTACAGATTCCAATCTCACAGGCGCACCAAAGATTCATGCGCTTTGCAATCCACAACAACCACTTCCAGTTTGTTGCCCTGCCCTTCGGTCTGGCCACAGCTCCAAGATTTTCACCAAGGTCATGGCAACTGTCATGTAAGAACAAAAAGAGAAAAAGGGGGCACAATGGTGCAATATCGCCTTAAAACTCTGAGATCTTATGGCTCTATATCTACTAACCTTTTAGTGTTGTGCGGTCCATGCACAACACTGGTGTAGGTTTGCGCGATAATAGGGGTCTCCCCCTTAAGGCAGGCTAATTCCAGTTGTTGTTTAATGGATGCCTCCTGCCCTGCGACCTCCGGGCCCGCCGGCCGTAGATGTCTCTGCTCACTTCCTCGTCTTTACTCACGTTCCATGTGACCGGGCGCTCACGTCAGACAGGTCCTATGTCCGCAATGTTAAGCCGTTGCCACGGTGATCCAGGTCCTTAGGCTATGAACACGCAGCTCCTGCCGTGCCCTCAATGAGAAAAACGATCCAATTTAAACAAATAGCACGGTCTCCTTCTGGGCGCTCAGACCAAAGCAAGGATTCCTGATCAGGTGAAAAGTCCTTTATTGAAAAAAACCTCCGTCACCACGACATGTTTCGACGGTGTAGTACCGTCTTCCTCAAGTGGAATGGAGGTTAAGTAACAATTAAAATTTTATATAGGGCGGCCCAGAATCCCATTGGGCCAAAATAACTTTGGTATACACCCTCTTTTTAACCTATTAGTCTCTCACAAATACATAGAGTGACCATATCCAAATTATATCTTGACTACCCTAGAAAAAATAAATAAAAAATATATATATATATTTATATGTGCCCTAATCTGAACAGCAATGATAAGATAATAATACAATCAAAAATTATCAAATCAAAAAATTATATAAATATAAGAACAATATATATATTGCAGAATGTAAAAATTATAAAAATTATTAAAATGATTATACTCTCATTTAAAACATTTGCAACATTTAAAAATTATTAATGATTATTATCTTACAGGGACATCCATATTTATATCTAAAATTTATCAACTATATAGTTATAAAAAATCAAAAAGCAACAACATCCTGCCCACTTGTAGTTTCATTAAAAATGAGACCTAAGCCTAAAATTATCGGAAGACGGATCAAGATCTGGACACTTTTTCTATTGTTAGATTGAGACCCTCTGGATATAGGGTCCCCAATCTAAAGATCCAGTACCTTTCCTTCTTAATGAGTTTACTCAATCTGTCCTGTCCACCTTCCCGTACTTGATCAATTATAATGAGACACATCCTGCTGGGGTCTCTTTGGTGGTATTTGTCATAGTGTCGGGAGACACTATGCTGCTGGAACCCAGATCTTATATTTTGTCTATGTTTATTGAGACGATTGTGAGTCGCCTGCATCATCCTCCCCACATACTGTAGCCCACAGGGGCATTCCAATAAATAGACTATATAAGAAGATTGACAGGTCAATCTATGTCTTATATCAAAAATCTCCTTAGTTGTATTTGACCTAAATTGTTTGGTTCCATCTTTAATTACGTCGCAACACATACACTTCCCAACTGTACATGAAAAGCAACCCCATTTCTCAGCAGATGGTACAACTGTAGTTTTTGGATTCTCAAAACTCTTCTTAATATTGCTGGGAGCTATTAGATTTTTTAAATTCTTATTTCTCCTAAATACAATAGTTGGTTTTTCTGGCATCTTTATCCCCAAGAGAGGATCTCCTTTTAAATAAACCAGTATTTTCCCAGAATAGAGCGTATTAAAGCACGAGATTGGCAATAAGTTGTTACAAAGCTCCATTTACTTCTATCATCATTCTGGATTGGTGCTACTCTCTTATCTGCCATCCTACTTAGACAACTATCCTGTGTCATCAACTTGGTCTTCGCATAGGCATCTTTAAGAATTTTTTTAGGGTAACCCTTTTCTTTAACCCCTTCCCGACCTATGACGTTGTGGGACGTCATAGAAATCTGTGCCTTCCCGACCTGTGACGTCCCACAACGTCATGGCGGGATCCCCGTCTTGTAGCCCCGGTGAGCGGCGTTGGCGATATCTCACCGGGGCTACAGCAAGCAGGGGACCCTAGGCTGACTACAGGGGGGGTGGCTTCGCCACCCCTCGTCTGTGATCACTGTGATTGGCTGCTGGAACTTCCAGCAGCCAATCACAGTAATTATGCGGCTATGCCCCTTCCTCCCATCATGGCCGCTCCGATCATGTTACCTCCGGTCCTACCTTCTGTGCCCTGCTGTGCCCACTCTCCCCACTCTCCTCCGGGAGCGGGAGGACCGGGGGAAACCGGCCACAGGTGCGGAGGACCGGAGGAGAGCGGCCACAGATGCGGGGACCGGAGAAGAGCGGCCAGAGATGCGGGGACCGGAGGAGTGCAGCACAGAGATGCGGGGACTGCAGCAGAGTGGCACCGATCCGGGGACCGGAGGAGTGCAGCACAGAGATGCGGGGACTGGAGGAGAGCAGCACAGATCTGGGGACCAGAGGAGACTCAGGAGCGGAGGTACGTAAGGGACAGGAGCGCGGGCACAGGAGCGGTGATGATGGGAGTGATCAATCTCATCAAATCACTCCCATCATCACTGGAGGGGGCTATATCTGGCCCCCTCCAGTGATCTGATGGGATTGATCACTCCCATCATGCCTGCTCCACACTGTGTCCATTATCAGGGTCTGCAGTACGGCACCCCATGTACCCCTGTGCCCCGCACCCCATGTACCCTGCAGCCCCTGCACCCTTGTGCCCTGTAATCTGCGTCCCTGCAGACCTGCACCCCTTCGGCCACCTGTGCCCTGCAGCCCCACACCCCTTCACCCCCCTGTGCCCTGCAGCCTCGCACCCCTGTGCCCTGCATGCCTTCGCCCCCTGTTCCCTGCACACCGCACCCCTGTGTCCCTGGACCCGTGCCCTGCAGCACTGCACCCTTTCACCCACCCATGCCCTGCAGCCCTGCACCCCTTTGACTCCCTGTGCCCTGCAGCCCCGCACTGCTGTGCCCTGTGTCCCAGGACCCATGTGTCTCTGCACCCCTGTGCCCTGTGTCCCAGGACCCCTGTGTCCCTGCACCCCTGTGCCCTGTGTCCCTGGACCCCTGTGCCCTTCACCCCCCTGTGCCCTGCAGCCCATACCCCTGTGTCCCTGGACCCCTGTGCCCTGCAGCCCTGCACCCCTTCAACCCCCTATGCCCTGCAGCCCCGCACCCCTTCGCCCCCTTGTGCCCTGCAGCCCACACCTCTGTGCCCTGTGTCCCTGGACCCGTGCCATGCAGCACTGCACCTTTTCACCCACCCATGCCCTGCAGCCCCGCACCCCTTTGACTCCCTGTGCCCTGCAGCCCTGCACCGCTGTGTCCCAGGACCCATGTGTCTCTGCACCCCTGTGCCCTGTGTCCCTGCACCCCTGTGTCCCTGCACCCCTGTGTCCCTGGACCCCTGTGCCCTGCACCCCT
This sequence comes from Allobates femoralis, assembly GCA_033576535.1. Taxonomy (NCBI): domain Eukaryota; kingdom Metazoa; phylum Chordata; class Amphibia; order Anura; family Aromobatidae; genus Allobates; species Allobates femoralis. Next base: position 695,182,562 of record JARQOC010000003.1, on the reverse strand, counting down.
TCACCCCCCTGTGCCCTGCAGCCCATACCCCTGTGTCCCTGGACCCCTGTGCCCTGCAGCCCCGCACCCCTTCAACCCCCTGTGCCCTGCAGCCCCGCACCCCTTAGTCCCCCCGTGCCCTGCAGCCCACACCCCTGTGCCCTGTGTCCCTGGACCCCTGTGCCCTTCAACCCCCTGTGCCCTGCAGCCCCGCACCCCTTTGCCCCCCTGTGCCCTGCAGCCCACAGCCCTATGCCCTGTGTCCCTGTGCCCTGCAGCCCCGCACCCCTTCAACCCCCCGTGCCCTGCAGCCCCGCACCCCTTCAACCCCCTGTGCTCTGCAGCCCCGCACCCCTTCAACCCCCTGTGCCCTGCAGCCCCGCACTCCAACCCCCTGTGCCCTGCAGCCCCGCACCCCTTCAACCCCCTGTGCCCTGCAGCCCCGCACCCCTTCAACCCCCTGTGCCCTGCAGCCCCCCACCCCTTCAACCCCCTGTGCCCTACAGCCCCGCATCCCTTCAACCCCCTGTGCCCTGCAGCCTGCACACATGTGCTCTGTGTCCCTGCACCATGCACCCCAGTGCCCTGCACGACACACCCATGTACCCTGCATCCCTGCAGGTTGCACCTCTGTGCTCTGCGTCCATGGACCCCTGAAGCTCGCAATCCCTGCACCCATGTGCCCTGCAGCCCTGCGTCCGTACACCCCTGTGCCCTGCAGCCTGCATCCCTGAACCCTGCAGGCCTGCATTCCTGCAGTCTTGTATCCCTGCACCTCTGCGTCGCGCACCCCTGCATCCCTGCACCCCTGCGATCTTTGCTCCTGCACTCCTGTGCCATTCGCCCTGTGTCCCTGCATCGCTGTGCCCTGCACCCCTGCGCTTCCGTGTCCCTGTGCTCCTGTGCCCTGCAACCCTGCACTCCTGTGCCCTTTGCCCTGCACCCCTGTGCCCTGCGTCCCTACACTCTTGTGTCCCTACACCCTGCGTCCTTGTGTCCCTGTGCCCTGAACCCTGCACTCCTGCAACCTTGTGTCCCTGCGCTCCTATACCATCTTCCTCCTCCGGTCACCCCCTCCCCTCCTGTGCCCCCCTGCCGCCTGTGCCAGCATTCTCTGCAGTGTCATCTCCCTGCATGGAGATGACGCTGCAGAGGAGCGATGTGACAGCCAGGCACATCGATATGTGTTATCGCTGTGCCGTGGCTGTGTGTCACCCCTAAATACGGTGATCTTACCGGTCACAGCACTTAGGGTCCAGGGAGAGGGAGCAGAGTCTCGTACCTCTCCCCACGGTGATCGGCTCATTACATATCTAGATGCATAGTGAGCACTTTGAACTCCCAGGTGCTCCACAAATTGATCCGTAAAAATGAAAAAAAAATTTTGTGAAAGAAAAAAGTACTTTCAATTTTACGGATCAATGAAGCACCTGGTGGGTTCAAAGTGCTCACTATGTTTCTAGATAAATTCCTTGGGGGGGGTCTAGTTTCCACAATGGGGTCACTTGTGGGGGAGCTCCAATGTTTAGGCACACAGGGGTTCTCCATACACAACATGGTGTCCGCTAACAACTGGAGCTAATTTTCTATTCAAATCGTTAGCGGACACCATGTCGCGTTTGGAGAGCCCCTGTATGCCTAAACATTGGAGCTCCCCCACAAGTGACCCCATTTTGGAAACTAGACCCTCCAGGGAACTTATCTAGATGCATAGTAAGCAATGTGAACCCCAGGTGCTTCACAAATTGATCCATAAAAATGAAAAAAGAACATTTTTGTGGGGAAAAAAAGTACTTTTTCATTTTTATGGATCAATTTGTGAAGCACCTGGGGGTTCAAAATACTCATTATGCATCGAGATAAGTTCCCTAGGGGGTCTAGTTTCCAAAATGGGGTCATTTGTGGGAGAGCTCTAATGTTTAGGCACACAGGGGCTCTCCAAACACGACATGGTGTCCGCTAACAATTTGAATGGAAAATTAGCTCCAATTGTTAGCGGACACCATGTCGCGTTTGGAGAGCCCCTGTGTGCCTAAACATGGGAGCTCCCCCACAAGTGACCCCATTTTGGAAACTAGACCCCCCAGGGAACGTATCTAGATGCATAGTGAGCACTTTGAACCCCCAAGTGCTTCACAAATTGATCCATTAAAATAAAAAAGTACTTTTTTTCCACAAAAAATGTATTTATTTTTTCATTTTACGGATACATTTGTGAAGCACCTGGGGGTTCAAAGTGCTCACTATGCATCTAGATACATTCCTTGGGGGGTCTAGCTTCCAAAATGGGGTCACTTGTGGGGGAGCTCTAATGTTTAGTCACACAGAGGCTCTCCATACGCAACATGGTGTCCGCTAACAATTCCATATGTTAGCGGACACCATGTCGCGTATGGGGAGCCCCTGTATGCCTAAACATTGGAGCTCCCCTACAAGTGACCCAATTTTGGAAACTATGAAAATAAGTCTGTGGAGCCTCGGTTAGGAGTCTCAAACACAGGACTAGCCAGATATCCTTCCAGGGAAGGACCCAGTCAAGGGGTGGCTCCTTGCGGAGAACACCATAACCACCATGTTAAGTGGCCCTTTTAGTCAATATCCAGCTCTTTTACAAGCTTAGAGATATGACAAGGGAATACCAAGACCAGGTATCCATCCACAGACAGCTGTTTCGGGGTGTTGCCCCTCATCAGTGTGGAGTAGGATTCTGGCTAGGTGGAAGCAAGGCCTAGTAGACCAACATCACAAAGTATTCACTGATCTCAGGAGACCAGTCCAAGAAAACACTGCGGGCAGCTGGCTAAAGCGCTCAACACAGTGAATTCCTAGGCGCATTGCCTCCTGGGAACCATGAATATGCAAATAAGTCTGTGGAGCCTCGGTTAGGAGTCTCAAACACAGGACTATCCAGATATCCTTCCAGGGAAGGACCCTGGAAGGATATCTGGCTAGTCCTGTGTTTGAGACTCCTAACCGAGGCTCCACACACTTATTTGCATATTCATGGTTCCCAGGAGGCAATGCGCCTAGGAATTCACTGTGTTGAGCGCTTTAGCCAGCTGCCCGCAGTGTTTTCTTGGACTGGTCTCCCTGAGATCAGTGAATACTTTGTGATGTTGGTCTACTAGGCCTTGCTTCCACCTAGCCAGAATCCTACTCCACACTGATGAGGGGCAACACCCCGAAACGGCTGTCTGTGGATGGATACCTGGTCTGGGTATTCCCTTGTCATATCTCTAAGCTTGTAAAAGAGCTGGATATTGACTAAAAGGGCCACTTAACATGGTGGTTATGGTGTTCTCTGCAAGGAGCCACCCCTTGACTGGGTCCTTCCCTGGAAGGATATCTGGCTAGTCCTGTGTTTGAGACTCCTAACCGAGGCTCCACAGACTTATTTGCATATTCATGGTTCCCAGGAGGCAATGCGCCTAGGAATTCACTGTGTTGAGCGCTTTAGCCAGCTGCCCGCAGTGTTTTCTTGGACTGGTCTCCCTGAGATCAGTGAATACTTTGTGATGTTGGTCTACTAGGCCTTGCTTCCACCTAGCCAGAATCCTACTCCACACTGATGAGGGGCAACACCCCGAAACAGCTGTCTGTGGATGGATACCTGGTCTTGGTATTCCCTTGTCATATCTCTAAGCTTGTAAAAGAGCTGGATATTGACTAAAAGGGCCACTTAACATGGTGGTTATGGTGTTCTCCGCAAGGAGCCACCCCTTGACTGGGTCCTTCCCTGGAAGGATATCTGGCTAGTCCTGTGTTTGAGACTCCTAACCGAGGCTCCACAGACTTATTTGCATATTCATGGTTCCCAGGAGGCAATGCGCCTAGGAATTCACTGTGTTGAGCGCTTTAGCCAGCTGCCCGCAGTGTTTTCTTGGACTGGTCTCCCTGAGATCAGTGAATACTTTGTAATTTTGGAAACTAGAACCCCCGGGGAACATATCTAGATGGGTAGTGAGCATATTGAACCCCCAGGTGCCTCACAAATTAATGAAAAAAAAAAACATTTTGTGGAAAAAAAGTTATTTTTCATTTTACAGATCAATTTGTGAAGCACCTGGGGGTTCAAAGTGCTCACTATGCATCTAGATACGTTCCCTGGGGGGGTCTAGTTTCCAAAATGGGGTCACTTGTGGGGGAGCTCCAATGTTTAGGCACAGGGGCTCGCCAAACGTGACATGGTGTCCGCTAACGATTTGAATGGAAATCAGCTCAAATTGTTAGCAGACACCATGTCGCATTTGGAGAGCCCCTGTGTGCCTAAACATTGGAGCTTCCCTACATGTGACCCCATTTTGGAAACTAGAACCCCCAGGAAACTTATCTAGATGGGTGGTGAGTATTTTGAATGCCCCGATGCTTCACAAATTAATCTGTAAAAATGAAAAAGAAAATTTTTGTGAAAAAAAAAGTACTTTTTCATTTTTACGGATGAATTTGTGAAGCACCTGGAGGTTCAAAATGCTCACCACCCATCTAGATAAGTTTCCTGGGGGCTCTAGTTTCCAAAATGGGGTCACTTGTGGGGCAGCTCCAATGTTTAGGCACACAGGGGCTCTCCAAACGCGACATGGTGTCCGCTAACAATTTGAATGGAAAATCAGCTCAAATTGTTAGCGGACACCATGTCGCGTTTGGAGAGCCCCTGTGTGCCTAAACATTAGACCTCCCCCACAAGTGACCCCATTTTGGAAACTAGAGCCCCCAGGGAACTTATCTAGATGGGTCGTGAGCATTTTGAACCCCCAGTTGCTTCACAAATTCATCCGTAAAAATTAAAAAGTACTTTTATTTCCCCCAAAATTTTATTTTTTCATTTTTACAGATTAATTTGTGAAGCACTGGGGCGTTCAAAATGCTCACCACCCATCTAGATAAGTTCCCTGGGGCGTCTAGTTTTCAAAATGGGGTCACTTGTGGGGGAGCTCCAATGTTTAGGCACACAGGGACTCTCCAAACGCGACATAGTGTCCGCTAACAATTTGAATCGAAATCAGCTCAAATTGCTAGCTGACACCATGTCGCGTTTGGTGAGCTCCTGTGTGCCTAAACATTGGAGCTCCCCTACAAGTGACCCCATTTCGGAAACTAGACCCCCCAGGGAACATATCTATATGGGTAGTGAGCATATTGAACCCCCAGGTGCTTCACAAATTAATTAAAAAAAAGACATTTTGTGGAAAAAAAGTACTTTTTCATTTTTACGGATCAATTTGTGAAGCACCTGGGGGTTCAAAGTGCTCACTATACATCCTGATAAGTTCCCTGGGGGGTTTAGTTTCCAAAATGGGGTCACTTGTGGGGGAGCTCCAATGTTTAGGCACACAGGGACTCTCCAAACGCGACATGGTGTCCGCTAACAATTTGAATGGAAATCAGCTCAAATTGCTAGCTGACACCATGTCGCGTTTGGTGAGCTCCTGTGTGCCTAAACATTGGAGTTCCCCTACAAATGACCCCATTTTGGAAACTAGACCCCCAGAGAACTTACCTAGATGGGTGATGAGCATTTTGAACCCCCAGGTGCTTTACAAATTGATCTGTGAAAATGAAAAAGTACTTTTTTTTCACAAAAATTTTCTTTTAGCCTAAATTTTTTCGTTTTCACATGGGCAACAGGATAAAATTCATCGTAAAATATGTTGGGCAATTTCTCCTGAGTACATCGATACCTCATATGCGGTCATAAACCACTGTTTGGGTGCACAGCAGGGCTCAGAAGAGAAGGAGCACCATTTCACTTTTTGAATGTAAAATTACCGTATATACTCGTGTATAAGCCGACCCGTGTATAAGCCGACCCCCCTACTTTTGCCCCAAAACCTGGGAAAACCCATTGACTCGTGTATAAGCCGAGGGTGGACCCCAGCACAGGTATACAGCCCCCAGCAGTGTGGTATACAGGCCCCCCAGTGGTAGTATACAGCAGCCTCCCCAGTGGTAGTATACAGCAGCCTCCCCAGTGGTAGTATACAGGCCCCAGCAGTATATACAGCAGCCCCAGTGGTATACAGCAGCCTCCCCAGTGGTATATACAGGCCCCAGCAGTATATACAGCAGCCTCCCCAGTGCTATATACAGGCCCCAGCAGTATATACAGCAGCCCCAGTGGTATACAGCAGCCTTCCCAGTGGTATATACAGGCCCCAGCAGTATATACAGCAGCCTCCCCAGTGCTATATACAGGCCCCAGCAGTATATACAGCAGCCCCAGAGGTATACAGCAGCCTCCCCATTAGTGGTATATACAGGCCCCCCATCAGAGGTTACAGCCCCCCCAGTGATATATACAGGTCCCAGCAGTATATACAGCAGCCCCAGAGGTATACAGCAGCCTCCCCAGTGGTATATACAGGCCCCAGCAGTATATACAGCAGCCTCCCCAGTGCTATATGCAGGCCCCAGCAGTATATACAGCAGCCCCAGTGGTATACAGCAGCCTCCCCATTAGTGGTATATACAGGCCCCCCATCAGAAGTTACAGCCCCCCCAGTATATACAGAGTATAGACAGCAGCCCCAGAGGTATACAGCAGCCTCCCCATTAGTGGTATATACAGGCCCCCATCAGAGGTTACAGCCCCCCAGTGATATATACATCCCCCAGTGATATATACAGGCCCCCGGTTGTGTATACAGGCCCCCAGTTGTATCTACAGGCCCCCCCGCAGTATCTACAGGCCCCCCGTTTCCCCCCCAGTTGTGTATACAGACCCCCAGTTGTATCTACAGGCCCCCCGCACTATCTACAGGCCTCCCCGTTTCCCCCCCAGTGGTACACGTACACAGGCCCCCAGTTGTATATACAGGCCCCCCCGCACTATCTACAGGCCTCCCCGTTTCCCCCCCAGTGGTACACGTACACAGGCCCCCAGTTGTATATACAGGCCCCCCCGCACTATCTACAGGCCCCCCCGTTTCCCCCCCAGTGGTACACGTACACAGGCCCCCAGTTGTATATACAGGCCCCCCCCCCGCACTATCTACAGGCCCCCCCCGTTTCACCCCCCAGTGGTACACGTACACAGGCCCCCAGTTGTTTATACAGGCCCCCCCGCACTATCTACAGGCCCCCCCGTTTCCCCCCCCCAGTGGTACACGTACACAGGCCCCAAGTTGTATATACAGGCCCCCCACAGTATCTACAGGCCCCCCGCACTATCTACAGGCCCCCCCGTTCCCCCCCCCCAGTGGTACACGTACACAGGCCCCCAGTTGTATATACATGCCCCCTGCAGTATCTACAGGCCCCCCCGCACTATCTACAGGCCGCCCCGTGTCCCCCCCAGTGGTACACGTACACAGGCCCCCGGTTGCAGCCGCACACCTGTAAAAGAATCGCTTTCATACTTACCCTCCTCGCTGTGATCGCGCGTCCTCGTCTCCTTCCCGCTTCTACCCGGCATCATGTGACCGCGCACAATGACGTCATTGTGGATGCGCCGGCCGCCGGGTAGAAGCGGGAAGGGGACCGGAGGAGCGCGGGTAACAGCGAGGAGGGTAAGTATGAAAGCGATTCTTTTACAGGTGTGCGGCTGCAACCGGGGGCCTGTGTACCACTAGGGGGGAAACGGGGGGCCTGTATATACTATGGGGAGGGTGCGGGGGGCCTGTATATACTACGGGGAGGGTGCGGGGGGCCTGTATATACTACGGGGAGGGTGCCGGGGGCCTGTATATACTACGGGGGTGGAGCTGGGGGCCTGTATATACTACTGGGGGAGGGCAATGTAATATGCACAGCTCCCCCTGCCGCTGATGGACAGGGGGATGCAGTGCATATTGCATTGCACTAATGAGCGGCCCCACGTGACCGGGCGCTCATATTACAGCCTCCCCCTGCCTGATACAGCCCCCGGACAATGCGCTCCCCACACTCAGCCGTATAGTGACTCGTGTATAAGCCGAGGGGGGCACTTTTCAGCACAATTTTTGTGCTGAAAAACTCGGCTTATACACGAGTATATATGGTAGCTCCAAAATTCAAATTGCGCTCCTTCCCTTCTGAGCCCTGCCGTGCGCCCAAACAGTGGTTTATGACCACATATGAGGTATCGATGTACTCGGGAGAAATTGCACAACACATTTTAAGATCCATTTTATCCTGTTGCCCATGTGAAAATGAAAGAATTGAGGCTAAAAGAACATTTTTGATAAAAAAATTAAAATATCCATTTTTTGTTTCCACTTTGCTTTAGTTCCTATGAAGCACCTGAAGGGTTAATAATCTTCTTGAATGTAGTTTTGAGTAGTTTGAGGGGTGCAGTTTTTGGAATGGTGTCACTTTTGGGTGTTTTCTGTCATGTACGCCCCTCAAAGGGACTTCAAATGTGATGTGGTCACTAAAAAAATGGTTTTGTAAATTTTATTTGAAAAATGAAAAATTGCTCATGAACTTTGAACCCTTATAACTTACTAACAAATTTTTTTTTTTTTCCAAATTTGTGCTAATGTGAAGTAGACATGTGAGAAATGTTATTTATTAACTATTTTGTGTCACATAACTCTCTGGTTTAGCAGAAAAAAAAATTGAAATTTGAAAATTGCAAAATTTTTTAAATTTTTGCCATATTTTTGATTTTTTCACAAATAAACGCAAAAATTATTGACCTAAATTTAATACTAACATGAAGCCCAATATGTCACGAAAAAACAATCTCAGAATCGCTAGGATCCGTTGAAGCGTTCCGGAGTTATTACCTCATAAAGGGACACTGGTCAGAATTGTAAAAAATGGCCAGGTCAGGAAGGCCAAAATAGGCTGGGTCTTGAAGGGGTTAAATCTACGTTTCAAAATGGATGACTCTGACACAAAATCAATGTCCCTAGAACAATTTTTGCGAATCCGCCAATATTGTCCATAGGGTATGGTTTTCAACCAACCAGGCAGATGACCACTACTAAACTGTAGATAGCTGTTGACGTCTACTGTCTTAAAGTGAGTAGCAGTAAAAAGCCTCCCCTCATCATCAAATTTAACCAGAAGATCTAAATATTGAATTTCCGACACAGAATAGGCTGCCGTGAAAGAAATACCCCACTGGTTATCATTAAGTCTCTCAGTGAAGGCCTGGGCCTCACAAACTGTTCCCTTCCAGATGATAAATAAATCGTCTATATAACGCCTATAGAAGATGCCTCCTTTAGTCTCAAATTGGTTAAACATAGAGCCTGATGCAGGCTGTGCAATGAGGACGGACTCAAGAGCACCCATAGATATATTGGCATAACTGGGTGCGAATCTCGTCCCCATCGTACAGCCTTTCTTCTGTTTATATATTCCCTCATTAAAGGTGAATACATCATTTTCCAATATAAATTAGATGAATTTCAATATAAAGTTTTTTTATAAAGTTTTTTGGGGTACCAGTAGGCTACCATCATTATTGAGTGTCCGCTGTATTGCATTTATTCCATATTTATGTTCGATGTTATTATATAGTGCTGTTACATCGAGTGTAACCAAAACGCAACCTGTTATTTTAGGTAGGGACCTCAACTCACTTATCAGTTGTGATGAATCCTTGAGATAAGAATCCAATTCAATGACATATCTCTGTAAAAATAAATCGACATAGTGTGAAAGATTGCAAGTTATTGAACTAGATCCTGAGATTATTGGGCGAACGGGGGGATTTTTAGGGTCCTTATGCACCTTAGGAAGAAAGTGCATTATGGGCAACCTATATTGTGCTATGTCAAGGAATCTTTTCTCTTTTTTATTTAGGATCCCTTTATCATATGCCTCTTTGATCATATATTTGTATTTTATTAAAATCTCTATACTCGGGTCTCGTCCTAATTTCTCATAAAATTCTGTATCATCCAGTAATTTATTCCCTTGTTCTATGTACCATGATCTATCCATAAGAACTATCCCCCCCCCTTTATCTGCATTCTTTATCACTTGATCCTTATCTTCTCTCAAGGTTTCAATAGCTAATCTTTCCCCCTTTCTCAAGTTATCAACTATCTTAGGCTGTATAATTGATCTCAATTCCTTCAGAACCAATTGCTGAAAGGCTTCTATATGGCTACCTTTATGATAAACTGGATAAAATGTATCATTATTATTCTTAATATTAACATGTGTGAAACAATCACCTACATCCATGTTAGTGGTAACTTTTTGATCTCCTTTGCCACTGACATTCCTTTCCTCTATCAAAAAATGTCTCTGGATTGTTAATTTTTGAAAAAAGTCATTTAAATCTAAATAAAGTGAGAACGTATCGAGTTTGGATGCGGGACAAAAAGATAAACCTCTCCCAAGGAGTGATTTCTCCTCCTCCGTGAGAACATGTTTGGAAAGATTCAAAATTCCCATTTCTTTATCTGGGACCTTATATGTGTTGTTATATGATGTTATACAGGAACTACTTTCAATTTCTTCTGTGTGAGTTCCTTCTCTGGTGGTTTTCCTTCCTCTCCTCGTTGATCCACTACCCCTTCCCCCTCTTCTGATCTTTTTCTTTTTGGGTGCCAACCCTGGATCAATTGAAAAAATGGGTAATCTTAGTATCCCTCAGTCCCGTATTTTTCTCTTTATCAGTTGTTGTAATTTCGTTATTTATTCGATTCAAATCGACCTCATTAACAAGGGTATCAACTGTAGCTGTCTCATCTAATAAAGGAAAAAGTTCAAGAGTGCTATTTATATTTATCTCTCCTCTTGTATCAATTATGGGGGTTGGATTTATAATGTCAGAAAAATCATTGATAGATTCCAATAAAAGTCCCTCTGTTGGTACTCCATCTTTTGATTTCAAAGAATCTATTTGTGAATCAGTGTTTGTAATCCCAATGTGATTATCCTGAAATAAATCAGTCTCTGTACTAGTGTTATTGTGAATAGTGATTAATGCTAAATGTATCCCTTCTAATGTGTTTTCCAAACTAGAATTTGTATGTAAACAAGTTTCCTGAGTGTTCATTATTTTTTGTATACTTTCAAAATTACCTGTGTCCGTGTTAGTTTCAACCCCATTCCCAATTGTAACTCCATCACTAATCTCTATATGTGAGGGCTTTTCTTGTGAATCATGTGTATCAGTTTTTGAAACCCGCCCCTCTTCCTTCCCCAAATCCTTGTTTTTAGTGTTTTTAGTGTTCTTCAACCCTCCTTTACCCAGTTTATTCCTATGTTTCTCATATTGGGCTCTTTGTTCTTTTTTTTTCCAATATATCATAGGATTTCTCTTTCTTAAGATCTTTCATAATTCTAGGTTCCCCTTTATCTACCAATGTTATTTCTTCACTCTTTTCATTAGTCACCTTATTATTCCCCCTAGGTGTTGTTAAAGGTTCTGTTATATCCATATATTCCTCATTAGATACTGACCCTAAATCTTTTTTATCCCTCCAAAACTTCAGTACTTTTTTCTTAATCGTGTCATCCTCCATTTGTTTAATTTAACCCGCAATGCCGTATCAAATTCCTTGAATTCTGATGACGGCTTATAATGTTCCAAATTCTCTCTTAATAGTTTCATCTCTTCTAAGGCTGCCCTAGCTAATGATCCCCTCTTATCAATCAACAACTTCATGAAGCCCATTGAGGAATTCAGACTATATGTATCCCATTTCTATGTAAATTCTAGATCCTGGGGATAAGATGTATTTAATGTTAATTTCAACCCCTTAGGTACAAGGTTCTCCTCGATGTAATGTTGCAGCCTTGTTGCTGATGGTGTGGTCTGTGTTCGCGAAGTCCTTGCAAAAGAACGCGACGGCGGTGCCCAGCTGTCTCTGAAGTAAGTGTGGACTCCCTTCACTGGTGACTGCGCCTGTCCTCCCGGCTTGCTGGCAGGTACTCACCACTGATGCCAGTCTCCTGGGCTGGGGAGCGGTATACTGTCACCACACGGCTCATGGCAAGTGGTCGCCCTCAGAGGCCACCTTGTCAATCAATCTTCTGGAAATTCGCGCCATTTATTTGGCACTACAATCCTTTCATCAGATGCTTGTGGGCCAGCACATTCGAATTCAGTCAGACAATGCCACAGCAGTGGCGTATGTCAATCACCAGGGAGGAACCTGCAGCAGACAAGCAATGTGCGAGGTTGAACCCATTCTCCATCGGGCTGAATCCATCCGGTCTGTTCTTTCAGCAGTACACATCCCGGGAGTCGACAACTGGGCGGCGGACTTCCTCAGTCGCCAGGGCATTGCTTCAAGAGAGTAGTCACTACATCCGGAGGTGTTCCAACAGATATGCCATCATTGGGGGACCCCGGACGTGGATCTCATGGCGTCACGACTGAATGCCAAGGTGCCCAGGTTCATGACTCGGACTCACGAACTGCTGTCCATCGGTGCAGACGCTGTAGTCGAATCTTGGACTCAATTCCGTCTCCCTTACATCTTCCCCCCTCTGCCTCTCATACCTAGAGTGGTGTGGAAGATCAGATCAGAGGCCGTTCCAATCCTTCCAGTAGTTCCCGATTGGCCCAGATGTGCCTGGTATGCCAACCTGGTTCAGCTCGCCACCGACGTTCGTTCCCTGGCGTCTCCCAGACCGCCCAGACCTCCTCACTCAGGGCCCAATACGCCACCAGAACTAGGGAGCCCTGCGTTTGATGGCATGGCCATTGAGACCTGGGTCCTAACGCAGGCTGGTTTTTCAGCAGATGTCATTCAAACTATGATCAGAGCAAAGAAACCTGCATCTACTTGCGTTTATCAAAGCACCTGGAAGGCCTTTTTTGTCTGATGCAACACTCGCCACCTCTTTCCGCTTCACTTTTCCCTCCCGGCCGTCCTGGGGTCCCTTCAGTCGGGCCTGGACACTGGTCTTTCACTTGGTTCTCTTAAGGGACAGATCTCAGCTCTGTCAGTTCTGTTTCAGTGCCACCTTGTGGTTAAACCTTAAGTTGAGACTTTTATCCAGGGTGTCTCCCGCCTTCCCCCTTACAGACGACCACTGGAGACCTGGGACCTCAATCTGGTCCTGGATGCTCTTCAAAGGCCACCCTTCGAGCCCCTCAAAGAGGTTTCTATCCACCTTCTATCCCAGAAGGTGGTGTTTCTAGTGGCAATTACATCCATCCGTCGTGTCTCTGAGCTCGCGGCGCTGTCCTGCAAAGCCCCTTTTCTGGCTTTTCACCAAAATAAGGTGGTACTTCGCCCTGTACCATCTTTTCTTCTGAAGGTAGTCTCCTCATTCCACCTGAATGAAGAGATTTCTCTCCCTTCTTTTTGTCCTGCGCTGGTGCACCGTGACAAGAAGGCTTTTCACACACTGGATCTGGTTCGAGCCCTTCGGCACTATGTTTCTAGAATGGCACCCTTTCGGAAGTCTGATTCTCTCTTCATCCTTCCAGAGGGCCACCGTAAAGAAATGGCCGAATCCAAGGCCACGCTGGCCAGATGGATCAGAACAACCATCCAGGAAGCTTATCAGTTACGCAATATTCCTGTCCCAATTGGTATTCAGGCACACTCCACTCGCGCAGTGGGGGCTCCTTGGGCTATGCGGCATCAGGTCTCAGCAGAACAGGTTTGTAAAGCTGCCACTTGGTCCAGCCTGAACACGTTTGTAAAACACTATACTGTTCATACCCAGTCATCGGCAGATGCGAGTCTGGGCAGACGCATCTTGCAGGCGGCGGTAGCCCACCTGTAGAGAACGTTACTTATATTCTGTTCCCACCCAGGAACTGCTTTAGGACGTCCCGCGGTCCTGTGTCCCTCAATGAGGCAAAGGAGAAAAGGAGATTTTTCTGTACTCACCGTAAAATCCTTTTCTCTCAGCCTCTAATTGGGGGACACAGCATCCTCCCTGTTGTCCGTCGTAGGCCTTGTTGATGTTTTTTTCTTACGTTCGTTGAGTTTCTATGTGGCGGCCTTCTAACAGGCCCTTGGTTTGTTATTTCTCCTACTGCTTTCTCACAAAACTGGTTTGGGCTGGTTGCATGGGGTCCATTTTTTCCTGTTACCCATGTGAAAATAATAACATTTTTGTGAAGAAAATGTTTTTTTTTATCATCCTTATGGCCAAACTGTGAATCACCTGGGGGTTCAAGGTGATCACCATACATCTAAAAAAATTCCTTGAGGGGTCTGGTTTCCAAAAGGGGGTCACGTGTAGGCAGTTTCCTCTGTTTAGAAATATCAGGGGGCTTTCCATATGGGACATGGCTGCCGATAATGATTCAAGCCAATTTTGAGTTTGAAAATTCAAATGGCACTTCTTCCTATCCGAGCCCTGCTGTGCGCCCAGTGTTTTTTTTTTTACCACATATGAGGTATTGCCATACTTAGGAGAAATTGCACAACAGATTATGAAGTATAAGGAAAAAGGGGGGTCAGCTCACTGCACCAGGAGAATGTTCATCTGGGATGAAGATCAGCGCATAATCCAGTAGTGAGAGAAGGAATAGTATCCAGCATTCAGACTTCTTTTCCAATTTCTCCAATCTTTATTCCAACATTTAAAAAAAGTCACAGGACTACACATGAAAGAGCTTAAAACTTAAGTCCAAAGGATCCATTAGACCAGGGCAAATATGTTTTGGACCATGTGGTCTTTAATCATTGCATACAACATTTGCATAAAGTGAGCGTTTTAAGTCATGTCCTGTCCCTCCCTCCAGGTGGGATAACCCATCATAGAATAGTAGAATCAGACTATATAAAACATATAATAACATGATTTTATTTACAATAGTAGATCAAATCCTGTCTTAGGCTACAGTCACACAGCATTTTGGCTGCTTTTTATGAGGACCCATTTTTGGTGCAGAAACTGTTGTGTGTGAATGCAACTGCTCTATTTACTCACCTTTCTGCACTCCCACGGTGACCGCCGGCAATGTCCCCTCATCCCGGAGGCTGCAGTGTTTGGTGTCTCTAGGACCCAGCGGGTGTGACTGAGTGATGTCGTTCAGTCATGGTGCAGTGCCAGGTCATCTCGCAGGTCCTGCAGCCTCTCGGGATGACATGATATTGCCACAGGTCACCGTGGGAGCGCAGGGAGGTGAGTAAAGCACATCTGAAATGTGCAAAAATAATTGACACTGATGCGTATGACAACTAAGCACAATCACCGTCCAGATTGTGGAAATGCAATCTGATTGCAACAGCCAATGACAGATTACAGAGAGTGAGGATCTGTGATTGACTGTTGCCGGTCAGTACAGTGAAATATGTATGAAGCTTAATGGGCGGCCCCAGAAGCAGTAGCGGGACACTGGTAAGCTCAATCTAGTTATCCTACCATCTATGTCATATCTATGTATATTTCTTTCTGATTTTCTATCTATCCTAACTTACCTGCAGGCAAGCCCATGTTAAAAAAGCATGCCATACGAGTGTCAAAACACATGACACTGCTTCTTGTCTCGCCATGATCCGTGGCGAGAAAAAATATGCAGATGTGAGCACACCCTTATGCCAATTTTCTAATATTTATTTAGAGGAAACTTATCAAACATACATGTCAGAAAAAAAATCTAAACATTTTTTATTAGAACACCAGAAAGATCACCAACAATTGAAAGTCACCATCATTGATCATATAATAGACACTGCAAAGGATAGATTTAGGCGTCTCATGAACAGAGAACATCTTGGGATATTTAGGTTGGGATGTCTGCACTCTTAATTTGAAGCTTAAAAATGTTGTTTTTAGGGTTTGTTGTTTTTAGGGTTCGTTGGATATTTTTTTCTGACATGTATGCTTTTCTGACATCTGTGTCTGTACTTTAAGGCCACTTTACACACACCAACTTATCTGTCCAACCTCTGAACAACTTACTGGTTGCAGTGAAATCATGGACACATTGCTCCATTTTGTGGCTGTGTTCAAATGGAACAATGTGTCCATGATTTCACTGCAACCAGTAAGTTGTTCAGAAGTTGGACAGATAAGTTGGTGTGTGTAAAGTGGCCATTAGTATTCTGTAAGAAAAGAGAGAATTCTTCATTTGGGTTCCCTGACTATCAATTGAAGCCTTGCTT
>JARQOC010000003.1:695036385-695166518 GCA_033576535.1 Allobates femoralis | reverse complement strand
GGATAGAAACCTCTTTAAGGGGCTCGAAGGGTGGCCTTTGAAGAGCATCCAGGACCAGATTGAGGTTCCAGGTCTCCAGTGGTCGTCTGTAAGGGGGGAGGCAGGAGACACCCTGGATAAAGGTCTCAACTTAAGGGTTAACCACAAGGTGGCACTGAAACAGAACTGACAGAGCTGAGATCTGTCCCTTAAGAGAACCAAGTGAAAGACCAGTGTCCAGGCCCGACTGAAGGGACCCCAGGACGGCCGGGAGGG
Source organism: Allobates femoralis (assembly GCA_033576535.1). Lineage (NCBI taxonomy): Eukaryota > Metazoa > Chordata > Amphibia > Anura > Aromobatidae > Allobates > Allobates femoralis. The sequence goes on along the minus strand of JARQOC010000003.1, from coordinate 695,166,263 downwards.
AAAAGTGAAGCGGAAAGAGGTGGCGAGTGTTGCATCAGACAAAGAAAGCCTTCCAGGTGCGGTGATAAACGCGAGTAGATGCAGGTTTCTTTGCTCTGATCATAGTTTGAATGACATCTGCTGAAAAACCAGCCTGCGTTAGGACCCAGGTCTCAATGGCCATGCCATCAAACGCAGGGCTGCCTAGTTCTGGTGGCGTATTGGGCTCTGAGTGAGGAGGTCTGGGCGGTCTGGGAGACGCCAGGGAACGAACGTCGGTGGCGAGCTGAACCAGGTTGGCATACCAGGCACATCTGGGCCAATCTGGAACTACTGGAAGGATTGGAACGGCCTCTGATCTGATCTTCCACACCACCCTAGGTATGAGAGGCAGAGGGGGGAAGATGTAAGGGAGACGGAATTGAGTCCAAGATTCGACTACAGCGTCTGCGCCGATGGACAGCAGGTCGTGAGTCCGAGTCATGAACCTGGGCACCTTGGCATTCAGTCGTGACGCCATGAGATCCACGTCTGGGGTCCCCCAATGATGGCATATCTGTTGGAACACCTCCGGATGTAGTGATTACTCTCTTGAAGCAATGCCCTGGCGACTGAGGAAGTCCGCCGCCCAGTTGTCGACTCCCGGGATGTGTACTGCTGAAAGAACAGACCGGATGGATTCAGCCCGATGGAGAATGGGTTCAACCTCGCACATTGCTTGTCTGCTACAGGTTCCTCCCTGATGATTGACATACGCCACTGCTGTGGCATTGTCTGACTGAATTCGAATGTGCTGGCCCACAAGCATCTGATGAAAGGATTGTAGTGCCAAATAAATGGCGCGAATTTCCAGAAGATTGATTGACAAGGTGGCCTCTGAGGGCGACCACTTGCTATGAGCCGTGTGGTGACAGTATACCGCTCCCCAGCCTAGGAGACTGGCATCAGTGGTGAGTACCTGCCAGCAAGCTGGGAGGACAGGCGCAGTCACCAGTGAAGGGAGTCCACACTTACTTCAGAGGCAGCTGGGCACCGCCGTCGCGTTCTTTTGCAAGGACTTCGCGAACACAGACCACACCATCAGCAACAAGGCTGCAACATTACATCGAGGAGAACCTTGTACCTAAGGGGTTGAAATTAACATTAAATACATCTTATCCCCAGGATCTATAATTTACAAAGAAATGGGATAGATATAGTCTGAATTCCTCAATGGGCTTCATGAAGTTGTTGATTGATAAGAGGGGATCATTAGCTAGGGCAGCCTTAGAAGAGATGAAACTATTAAGAGAGAATTTGGAACATTATAAGCCGTCATCAGAATTCAAGGAATTTGATACGGCATTGCGGGTTAAATTAAACAAATGGGAGGATGACACGATTAAGAAAAAAGTACTGAAGTTTTGGAGGGATAAGATTTAGGGTCAGTATCTAATGAGGAATATATGGATATAACAGAACCTTTAACAACACCTAGGGGGAATAATAAGGTGACTAATGAAAAGAGTGAAGAAATAACATTGGTAGATAAAGGGGAACCTAGAATTATGAAAGATCTTAAGAAAGAGAAATCCTATGATATATTGAAAAAAAAAAGAACAAAGAGCCCAATATGAGAAACATAGGAATAAACTGGGTAAAGGAGGGCTGAAGAACACTAAAAACACTAAAAACAAGGATTTGGGGAAGGAAGAGGGACGGGTTTCAAAAACTGATACACATGATTCACAAGAAAGGCCCTCACATATAGAGATTAGCGATGGAGTTACAATTGGGAATGGGGTTGAAACTAACACGGACACAGGTAATTTTGAAAGTATACAAAAATTAATGAACACTCAGGAAACTTGTTTACATACAAATTCTAGTTTGGAAAACACATTGGAAGGGATAAATTTAGCATTAATCATTATTCACAATAACACTAGTACACAAACTGATTTATTTCAGGATAATCACATTGGGATTACAAACACTGATTCACAAATAGATTCTTTGAAATCAAATGAAGGAGTACCAACAGAGGGACTTTTATTGGAATCTATCAATGATTTTTCTGACATTATAAATCCAACCCCCATAATTGATACAAGAGGAGAGATAAATATAAATAGCACTCTTGAACTTTTTCCTTTATTAGATGAGACAGCTACAGTTGATACCCTTGTTAATGAGGTCGATTTGAATCGAATAAATAACGAAATTACAACAACTGATAAAGAGAAAAATATCGGGACTGAGGGATACTAAGATTACCCATTTTTTTCAATTGATCCCGGGTTGGCACCCAAAAAGAAAAAGATCAGAAGAGGGGAAAGGGGTAGTGGATCAATGAGGAGAGGAAGGAAAACCACCCGAGAAGGAACTCACACAGAAGAAATTGAAAGTAGTTCCTGTATAACATCATATAACAACAGATATAAGGTCCCAGATAAAGAAATGGGAATTTTTAATCTTTCCAAACATGCTCTCATGGAGGAGGAGAAATCACTCCTTGGGAGAGGTTTATCTTTTTGTCCCGCATCCAAACTCGATACGTTCTCACTTTATTTAGATTTAAATGACGTTTTTCAAAAATTAACGATCCAGAGACATTTTTTGATAGAGGAAAGGAATGTCAGTGGCAAAGGAGATAAAAAAGTTACCACTAACATGGATGTAGGTGATTGTTTCACACATGTTAATATTAAGAATAATAATGATAAATTTTAGCCAGTTTATCATAAAGGTAGCCATATAGAAGCCTTTCAGCAATTGGTTCTGAAGGAATTGAGATCAATTATACAGCCTAAGATAGTTGATAACTTGAAAAAGGGGGAAAGATTAGCTATTGAAACCTTGAGAGAAGATAAGGATCTAGTGATAAAGAATGCAGATAAAGGGGGGGGGGAATAGTTCTTATGGATAGATCATGGTACAATAATAATAATAATAATAATAATACTTTCTTTATAAAGCGCCAACATATTCTGCAGCGCTTTACAATGTAGGGTTAGAGTACAGAAAATATAATACAGTAAGTAATTATAATAGAGAACAAATAAAGTACAATAATTGGATACAAAACAATAGGTATAGAATCAATGTGAAAAAAAAAAATACAATAAATAAAGCAAGAAATGAAGGTGACCCTGCTCAAAAGAGCTTACAATCTACAACGAGAAAGGGGTTGCGCAAGGTGCCGGGGCTTATTGCACTGGTGGTCCAGGCATCTTGAGGAAATGGGGTATAGGGCTAAGCTTACATGGATGGTCATTATACAGTCTGTGTAGACCTTTATGGTTTGGTGGAGTTTGTAGAAGAGTAATGTCCAGAGGGATAGCCCATTCACTGTCTACAGTACAATGGACTTATTAGGGAGTATGATAGGCCGCCTTAAAAAGATGCGTTTTTAGGGATCGTCTGAAGCCATGCAGGTTGTGGATAGTCCTGATTTCTTTGGGTAAAGCATTCCAGAGGTTTGGTGCAGCTCTGGAAAAGTCTTTGAGCCGGGAGTGGGAGGATCGGATTAGTGCAGATGTTAGTTGAAGGTCATTTGAGGAACGTAGAGAGCGGGTGGGGTGATAGACAGAGATGAGGGAGGAGAGGTAGGGGGGAGCTGCACTGTGAAGAGCTTTGTGGGTGAGAACAAGCAATTTGAATTTGATCCTGTAATATACGGGCAGCCAGTGCAATGACTGGCACAGAGCAGAGGCATCTGAGTAACGATTGGCCAGATGGGTGATCCTGGCTGCTGCATTAAGGATGGACTGGAGAGGAGAAAGTCTGGTGAGGGGGAGGCCGCTTAATAGAGAGTTGCAATAGTCAAGGCGGGAATGGATTAGGGCCACGGTGAGGGTTTTTGTTGTTTCCAGGGTGAGAAAGGGGCGGACTCTAGAGATATTCTTCAGGTGTAAGCGTCAGGAGCGGACGAGAGATTGCGTGTGGGAGGAGAAGGAGAGATCGGTGTCAAACATAACTCCCAGACAGCGAGCCTGCTGCCTAGGCGTTATCGTAGTGCCGCATACTGAGAGAGAGATGTCCGATTTCGGGAGGTTAGTGGATGGGGGGAGCAGAAGAAGTTCAGTTTTGGAAAGGTTTAGTTTCAAATAGAGAGTGGACATGATATTGGAAACTGCAGCTAGACAGTCATTGGTGTTCTTTACTACCGCAGGGGTAAGGTCAGGGGCTGAAGTGTATAGTTGTGTGTCATCAGCATAAAGATGGTACTGAAAGCCAAATCTGCTGATGGTCTGTCCAATCGGGGCCGTGTAGAGAGAGAAGAGGAGAGGTCCAAGGACTGACTCCTGAGGGACTCCAATAGTGAGGGGACGAGGGGAAGAAGTGGAGCCAGCAAAAGATACACTGAAAGAGCAGTCAGAAAGATAGGAGGAGAGCCAGGAGAGAGCAGTGTCCTTTATGCCAATGGAGTGCAGCATAAAGAGTAGGAGCTGATGGTCGACAGTGTCAAAAGCTGCAGAGAGATCAAGGAGAATAAGCAGAGAGTGGTCACCATTACGTTTTGCTGTCAGAAGGTCATTGGTCACTTTGATGAGGGCAGTTTCTGTAGAGTGAAGGGGGCGGAAACCAGACTGTAATGGATCTAGAAGAGAGTGAGCGGAGAGGTAACGGGTGAGGCGGGAATAGACCAGGCGCTCCAAGAGTTTAGAGATGAAGGGGAGATTGGAGACTGGTATGTAGTTATTTGTGCAGGTTGGGTCGAGAGTGGTTTTCTTTAATAATGGAGTAATGATCGAGTGTTTGAAGGAGGAGGGGAAAATGCCAGAAGAGAGGGAGAGATTGAAGATTTTGGTTAGATGAGTGGTGACGACTGGAGAGAGGGACTGGAGCAGGTGTGAGGGAATGGGGTCAGTAGAGCATGTGGTGGGACGAGAGGAAGAAAGGAGCCTGGAGACTTCTTCTGTGACTGGGTCAAATGTGGAGAGTGAACCGGAGGAGATATGGGGAAGAATGGGGGTGTCAGCGGTTGGAGGCTGAGAGCTGATTTCCTGGCGGATGTTGTCTATTTTCTCCATGAAGTAGGAAGCCAGGTCATCAGCACAGAGGTCAGTGATGGGGGCCTGCACTTTCGGACTGAGGAGAGAGTGAAAGGTGTCAAAGAGTTTTTTTGGATTGTTGGATAGTGAGGAGACCAGGGTGGTGAAGTAGGTCTGTTTGGCAAGGTAAAGGGCAGAGTTGTAAGTTTTTAGCATGAATTTATAGTGGATAAAGTCTCCTGGTGAGCGAGTTTTCCTCCATAGACGTTCAGCACTCCTGGAGCATCGCTGGAGGAATCGAGTTTGTGGTGTGAGCCAGGGTTGTTTTGTTCTCTGTTTGGAGGTTCTGCGGGTGAGGGGCGCTACTTGGTCCAGGGAGCTTCTGAGAGAGTCATTGTAGTGATTTACTGCCTGATCTGGAGAGGAGATTGAAGAGATTGGGGACAGAGATGAGATGAGGGAGTCTGTGAGTGCTTGAGGGTTAATGGCCTGTAGATTTCTGGATGTGTGATAGGTAGGATTGGGCTGTGTTGGCCGAGGGTTAGTGAGTGAGAAGGAAAGAATGTTGTGGTCAGAGAGTAGAGTTGAGTTATCCAAGGGGGAGGATGAGCAGAGCCGGGTAAAGACAAGGTCAAGGGTGTTACCGTTTTTGTGCGTCTTAGAGGTTGAGAGCTGTGATAGGCCAAGAGAGGTAGTTAGAGATAGGAGCTGGGATGCAGATGGGGAGATGGGGCTGTTTATGGGAATGTTAAAGTCTCCCAGAATAAGGGTTGGTAAATCTGAGGACATGAAGTGCGGGAGCCAAGCGGAGAAATGGTCGAGGAACTGGGTGGGTGACCCTGGGGGGCGGTATACCACCGCTACTTTGAGGGGGAGGGGATGGAATAGCCTAATGGTATGGACCTCAAAAGAAGGGAATGAGAGTGATGGGGCTGGAGGAATGACCTGTAAAGTACATTGTGGGGACAGGAGGAGGCCAACTCCACCGCTACGTCTGTTCCCAGGTCTAGGGGAGTGAGAGAAGTGTAAGCCGCCGTAAGAAATAGCAGCAGGGGAAGCAGTGTCTGAATCCTGGATCCAGGTTTCTGTGAGGGCCAGCAGGTTAAGAGAGTTGGTAAGGAAGTAATTGTGAATGAAGGGAAGTTTGTTGCATACAGACCGTGGATTCCAGAGAGCGCAATTAAAAGAGGGAGATGAAGGTGTGCAGGTGATATTAATAAGGTTAGTGAGGTTTCTGTGTGAGGTGGGAGAGGGGTTGAAGTTAGCAGAGGGTGGACCAGGGTTGGGAGAGATATCACCTGAGAGGAGCAGCAGTAAAAAGAGAAAGAGCAGATAGTTTTTGGAATTAGGACATGATTTATTATGACAAACTTTGGAATATGATGGGCTGAGAATCTTCAGTAAACTGAAGATAGCATGGGAGCTGTACATAGTGTAGGGCAGGAGAGAGGGGCTGATGTGAATGAGTGGTGATGGAGGTGGGATGGGGTGATAAAAATTGGTGGCGAGAGCACATAAGAAAACAAACAGTGAAATACAAGACATGGTAAAGATTAGTAGTGAATGGAGTCCTCCCTCCCCTCTTCTACCTTTGGATCTCTTCCTTTGAACTTACTGTTTGTTTATTAGAACTTTACTGTTCACTAAAGTTTATCAACTTATATACTGAAATGTAAATCCTTATTGAAAATGTTATTGTTAACCAAAGTTAATTGATGTTCATCTTATTAAACTCAATAAAAATATTTGAACAAGTAGTGAATGGAGTTATGCACAGTGTTTGAGTGTCCCTCTATGTAATTGTCTTCCAGCAAGAGCGCATAGAACAATACATATTGAAGTAAAGGACATGGTGATAGGGAAAGGAAAAGAAGTGAAAAAGGTTTTTTTTTTTTTTTTTTCCCTCCCCTCTCCCTGTTAAATAGAGTGGCTTACCTGACTCCTGCCCTGACTAACTGCCATGAAGTAACTGCATCCACTTAGCATTCAATGCCACTTTGCATGAGATGCCACACGTGTCTGACCCCCCACACGTGTACCCCTTAAGACTGAACTAAATATATAAGACACACTACCAGATTCAGGTGAGGGGGAGTGTGGGAGGGAACATGGTATCAGGTTATTAACATCTACAAGAAACAGCAGGGGTGAAAGGATGAAAGGCCACAGACATTAGGCAAGGCTTCCTCTACACTATAACACCTCTAACGAGATAACATTTACAAATGTGGCAAATTGTCATATACTAGTGAGAGGAATGCATACAGGCATACAGAAGACACAGGAAACATTGCAATAAGTGCAGTGTTGGAATATTACCATGAGACTAGGATTCAAGCTGATATTGCTATGGAGATCATTGCAACAATCACAGGTATATTTAACATGCACTGTTACAATGGGTTGAGTACAAGTAGATTGACAGCAAGCAGTGTTGGAATATTACCATGAGACTAGGATTCAAGCTGATATTGCTATGGAGATCATTGCAACAATCACAGGTATATTTAACATGCACTGTTACAATGGGTTGAGTACAAGTAGATTGACAGCAAGCAGTGTTGGTACATAGAACAAGGGAATAAATTACTGGATGATACAGAATTTTATGAGAAATTAGGACGAGACCCGGGTATAGAGATTTTCATAAAATACAAATATATGATCAAAGAGGCATATGATAAAGGAATCCTAAATAAAAAAGAGAAAAGATTCATTGACATAGCACAATATAGGTTGCCCATAATGCACTTCCTTCCTAAGGTGCATAAGGACCCTAAAAATCCCCCCGTTCGCCCAATAATCTCAGGATCTAGTTCAATAACTTGCAATCTTTCACACTATGTCGATTTATTTTTACAGAGATATGTCATTGAATTGGATTCTTATCTCAAGGATTCATCACAACTGATAAGTGAGTTGAGGTCCCTACCTAAAATAACAGGTTGCGTTTTGGTTACACTCGATGTAACAGCACTATATAATAACATCGAACATAAATATGGAATAAATGCAATACAGCGGACACTCAATAATGATGGCAGCCTACTGGTACCCCAAAAAAACTTCATAAAAAAACTTTATATTGAAATTCATCGAATTTATATTGGAAAATAATGTATTCACCTTTAATGAGGGAATATATAAACAGAAGAAAGGCTGTGCGATGGGGACGAGATTCGCACCCAGTTATGCCAATATATTTATGGGTGCTCTTGAGTCCGTCCTCATTGCACAGCCTGCATCAGGCTCTATGTTTAACCAATTTGAGACTAAAGGAGTCATCTTCTATAGGCGTTATATAGATGATTTATTTATCATCTGGAAGGGAACAGTTTGTGAGGCCAGGCCTTCACTGAGAGACTTAATGATAACCAGTGGGGTATTGCTTTCACGGCAGCCTATTACTGCTACTCACTTTAAGACAGTAGACGTCAACAGCTATCTACAGTTTAGTAGTGGTCATCTGCCTGGTTGGTTGAAAACCGTACCCTATGGACAATATTGGCGGATTCGCAAAAATTGTTCTAGGGACATTGATTTTGTGTCAGAGCCATCCATTTTGAAACGTAGATTTAAAGAAAAGGGTTACCCTAAAAAAATTCTTAAAGATGCCTATGCGAAGACCAAGTTGATGACACAGGATAGTTGTCTAAGTAGGATGGCAGATAAGAGAGTAGCACCAATCCAGAATGATGATAGAAGTAAATGGAGCTTTGTAACAACTTATTGCCAATCCCGTGCTTTAATACGCTCTATTCTGGGAAAATACTGGTTTATTTTAAAAGGAGATCCTCTCTTGGGGATAAAGATGCCAGAAAAACCAACTATTGTATTTAGGAGAAATAAGAATTTAAAAAATCTAATAGCTCCCAGCAATATTAAGAAGAGTTTTGAGAATCCAAAAACTACGGTTGTACCATCTGCTGAGCAATGGGGTTGCTTTTCATGTAAAGTTGGGAAGTGTATGTGTTGCGACGTAATTAAAGATGGAACCAAACAATTTAGGTCAAATACAACTAAGGAGATTTTTGATATAAGACATAGATTGACCTGTCAATCTTCTTATATAGTCTATTTATTGGAATGCCCCTGTGGGCTACAGTATGTGGGGAGGACGATGCAGGCGACTCACAATCGTCTCAATAAACATAGACAAAATATAAGATCTGGCTTCCAGCAGCATAGTGTCTCCTGACACTATGACAAATACCACCAAAGAGACCCCAGCAGGATGCGTCTCATTATAATTGATCAAGTACGGGAAGGTGGACAGGACAGATTGAGTAAACTCATTAAGAAGGAAAGTTACTGGATCTTTAGATTGGGGACCCTATATCCAGAGGGTCTCAATCTAACAATAGAAAAAGTGTCCAGATCTTGATCCGTCTTCCGATAATTTTAGGCTTAGGTCTCATTTTTAATGAAACTACAAGTGGGCAGAATGTTGTTGCTTTTTGATTTTTTATAACTATATAGTTGATAAATTTTAGATATAAATATGGATGTCCCTGTAAGATAATAATAATTAATAATTTTAAAATATTGCAAATGTTTTAAATGAGAGTATACCGTATATACTCGTGTATAAGCCGACCCCCCTACTTTTGCCCCCAAAACCTGGGAAAATCTATTGACTCGTGTATAAGCCGAGGGTGGACCCCAGCACAGGTATACAGCCCCCAGCAGTGTGGTATATAGCAGCCCCAGAGGTATATACAGCAGCCCCAGTGGTAGTATACAGCAGCAGCCCCAGTGGTAGTATACATGCAGCCCCAGTAGTATATACAGCCCCAGTGGTATATACAGCCCCAGTGGTAGTATATGCAGCCCCAGTGGTATATACAGTCCCAGTGGTATATACAGCCCCAGTGGTAGTATATGCAGCCCCAGTGGTATATACAGCCCCAGTGGTATATACAGCCCCAGTGGTAGTATATGCAGCCCCAGTGGTAGTATATGCAGCCCCAGTGGTATATACAGCCCCAGTGGTATATACAGCCCCAGTGGTAGTATATGCAGCCCCAGTGGTAGTATATACAGCTCCAGTGGTAGTATATGCAGCCCCAGTGGTATATACAGCCCCAGTGGTATATGCAGCCCCAGTGGTAGTATATGCAGCCCCAGTGGTAGTATATGCAGCCCCAGTGGTATATACAGCCCCAGTGGTAGTATATGCAGCCCCAGTGGTAGTATATACAGCCCCAGTGGTAGTATACAGGGCCCCAGAGGTATATACAGCCCCAGTGGTAGTATATGCAGCCCCAGTGGTGTATACAGCCCCAGTGGTAGTATATGCAGCCCCAGTGGTAGTATATGCAGCCCCAGTGGTAGTATATGCAGCCCCAGTGGTAATATATACAGCCCCAGTGGTAGTATATGCAGCCCCAGTGGTAGTATATGCAGCCCCAGTGGTATATACAGCCCCAGTGGTAGTATATGCAGCCCCAGTGGTAGTATATGCAGCCCCAGTGGTAGTATATACAGCTCCAGTGGTAGTATATGCAGCCCCAGTGGTATATACAGCCCCAGTGGTAGTATATGCAGCCCCAGTGGTATATACAGCCCCAGTGATATATACAGCCCCAGTGGTAGTATATGCAGCCCCAGTGGTAGTATATGCAGCCCCAGTGGTATATACAGCCCCAGTGGTAGTATATGCAGCCCCAGTGGTAGTATATGCAGCCCCAGTGGTATATACAGCCCCAGTGGTAGTATATGCAGCCCCAGTGGTAGTATATACAGCCCCAGTGGTAGTATATGCAGCCCCAGTGGTAGTAAACAGCCCCCCTCCTTATTATGGGTCCCCCAGCAGAAATAAACAGCCCCCCCCTCCTTATCACGTCCCCCCAGGCTGCGGCAGCTGTGAAAATAACAAACACTTTATACATCACCTTCCGGCGCAGCTCCTCCGGTCCTTCGCTCCTCCGCTCGCCGTCTTCTTCTTCTTTCTTGTGTCGGCTTCTGTGACCGCGCGCAGGAAATGACGTCATCTCCTGCGCCCGGTCACATGACACCAGCACAAGAAGGAAGAAGAAGCCGGCGAGCGGAGGAGCGAAGGACCGGAGGAGCTGCGCCGGAAGGTGATGTATAAAGTGTTTGTTATTTTCACAGCTGCCGCAGCCTGGGGGGCACGTGATAAGGAGGGGGGGGCTGTTTATTTCTGCTGGGGGACCCATAATAAGGAGGGGGGGCTGTGTATTGCAATATGCACGGCATCCCCCCGCCGCTGATGGGCGGGGGGATGCCGTGCATATTCATTGCACTAATGAGGCGGCCCCACGTGACCGCCAGCGGTCACTGCGGCCCCCTCCTGCCTCCTCCAGCCACCGGTCACAGCCCCCCCCCACAGCATACCATATGACTCGTGTATAAGCCGAGGGGGGGACTTTTCAGCCCAATTTTTGGGCTGAACAACTCGGCTTATACACTAGTATATACGGTAATAATTTTAATAATTTTTATAATTTTTACATTCTGCAATATATATATTATTCTTATATTTATATAATTTTTTGATTTGATAATTTTTGATTGTATTATTATCTTATCATTGCTGTTCAGATTAGGGCACATATAAATATATATATATATTTTTTTTTTATTTTTTCTAGGGTAGTCAAGATATAATTTGGATATGGTCACTCTATGTATTTGTGAGAGACTAATAGGTTAAAAAGAGGGTGTATACCAAAGTATACCCTGGACCAAGTAGCGCCCCTCACCCTCAGAACCTCCAAACAGAGAACAAAACAGCCCTGGCTCACACCACAAACTCGATTCCTCCAGCGATGCTCCAGGAGTGCTGAACGTCTATGGAGGAAAACTCGCTCACCAAGAGACTTTATCCATTATAAATTCATGCTAAAAACCTACAACTCTGCCCTTCACCTTGCCAAACAGACCTACTTCACCACCCTGGTCTCCTCACTATCCAACAATCCAAAAAAACTCTTTGACACCTTTCACTCTCTCCTCAGTCCGAAAGTGCAGGCCCCCATCACTGACCTCTGTGCTGACTTGGCTTCCTACTTCATGGAGAAAATAGACAACATCCGCCAGGAAATCAGCTCTCAGCCTCCAAGCGCTGCCACCCCCATTCTTCCCCACATCTCCTCCGGTTCACTCTCCACATTCGACCCAGTCACAGAAGAAGAAGTCTCCAGGCTCCTTTCTTCCTCTCGTCCCACCACATGCACTACTGACCCCATTCCCTCACACCTGCTCCAATCCCTCTCTCCAGTCGTCACCACTCATCTAACCAAAATCTTCAATCTCTCCCTCTCTTCTGGCATCTTCCCCTCCTCCTTCAAACACTCGATCATTACTCCATTATTAAAGAAAACCACTCTCGACCCAACCTGCACAAATAACTACAGACCAGTCTCCAATCTCCCCTTCATCTCTAAACTCTTGGAGCGCCTGGTCTATTCCCGCCTCACCTGTTACCTCTCCGCTCACTCTCTTCTAGATCCATTACAGTCTGGTTTCCGCCCCCTTCACTCTACAGAAACCACCCTCATCAAAGTGACCAATGACCTTCTGACAGCAAAACGTAATGGTAACCACTCTCTGCTTATTCTCCTTGATCTCTCTGCAGCTTTTGACACTGTTGACCATCAGCTCCTACTCTCTATGCTGCATTCCATTGGCATAAAGGACACGGCTCTCTCCTGGCTCTCCTCCTATCTTTCTGACCGCTCTTTCAGTGTATCTTTTGCTGGCTCCACTTCTTCCCCTCTTCCCCTCACTATTGGGGTCCCTCAGGGTTCAGTCCTTGGCCCCCTCCTCTTCTCTCTCTACACGGCCCCGATTGGACAGACCATCAGCAGATTTGGCTTTCAGTACCATCTTTATGCTGATGACACACAACTATACACTTCAGCCCCTGACCTTACCCCTGCGGTATTAAAGAACACCAATGACTGCCTAGCTGCAGTTTCCAATATCATGTCCACTCTCTATTTGAAACTAAACCTTTCCAAAACTGAACTTCTTCTGCTCCCCCCATCCACTAACCTCCCTAAATCGGACATCTCTCTCTCAGTTTGCGGCACCACGATAATGCCTAGGCAGCAGGCTCGTTGTCCGGGTGTTATGTTTGACACCGATCTCTCCTTCTCCTCCCACACACAATGTCTCGTCCGCTCCTGTAGCTTACACCTGAAGAATATCTCTAGAGTCCGCCCCTTTCTCACCATGGAAACAACAAAAACCCTCACCGTGGCCCTAATCCATTCCCGCCTTGACTATTGCAATTCTCTATTAAGTGGCCTCCCCCTCACCAGACTTTCTCCTCTCCAGTCCATCCTTAATGCAGCAGCCAGGATCACCCATCTGGCCAATCGTTACTCAGATGCCTCTGCTCTCTGCCAGTCATTGCACTGGCTGCCCGTATACTACAGGATCAAATTCAAATTGCTTGTTCTCACCCACAAAGCTCTTCACAGTGCAGCACCCCCCTACCTCTCCTCCCTCATCTCTGTCTATCACCCCACCCGCTCTCTACGTTCCTCAAATGACCTTCGACTGACATCCGTACTAATCCGATCCTCCCACTCCCGGCTCCAAGACTTCTCCAGAGCTGCACCAAAACTCTGGAATTCTTTACCCCAAGAAATCAGGACTATCCACAACTTGCATGGCTTCAGGCGATCCCTAAAAACGCATCTTTTTAAGGCGGCCTATCATACTCCCTAATAGAAGTCCATTGTACTGTAGACAATGAATGGGCTATCCCTCTGGACATTACTCCTCTACAAACTCCACCAAACCAAAAAGGTCTACACAGATTGTATAATGACCATCCATGTAAGCTTAGTCCTATGCCCCATTTCCTCAAGATGCCTGGACCATCAGTGCAATAAGCCCCTGTACCTTGTGCAACCCCTATTCCGTTTTAGATTGTAAGCTCTTTTGAGCAGGGTCACCTTCATTTCTTGCTTTATTTATTGTATTTTCTTTTTTACATTGATTCTATGCCTATTGTTTTGTATCCAATTATTGTACTGTATTTGTTCTCTACTGTAATTACTTACTGTATTATGTTTTCTGTACTCTAACCCTACATTGTAAAGCGCTGTGGAATATGTTGGCGCTATATAAATAAAGCATTATTATTATTATTATTAGTTATTTTGGCCCAATGGGATTCTGGGCCGCCCTATATAAAATTTTAATTGTTACTTAACCTCCATTCCACTTGAGGAAGACGGTACTACACCGTCGAAACATGTCGTGGTGACGGAGGTTTTTTTCAATAAAGGACTTTTCACCTGATCAGGAATCCTTGCTTTGGTCTGAGCGCCCAGAAGGAGACCGTACTATTTGTTTAAATTGGATCGTTTTTCTCATTGAGGGCACGGCAGGAGCTGCGTGTTCATAGCCTAAGGACCTGGATCACCGTGGCAACGGCTTAACATTGCGGACATAGGACCTGTCTGACGTCAGCGCGCCCGGTCACATGGAACGTGAGTAGGCGGAGCCTTTGTAAAGACGAGGAAGTGAGCAGAGACATCTACGGCCGGCGGGCCCGGAGATCGCAGGGTAGGAGGCATCCATTAAACAACAACTGGAATTAGCCTGCTTAAGGGGGAAACCCCTATGATCGCGCAAACCTACACCAGTGTTGTGCATGGACCGCACAACACTAGAAGGTTAGTATAGAGCCATAAGATCTCAGAGTTTTAAGGCGATATTGCACCATTGTGCCCCCTTTTTCTCTTTTTGTTCTTACCACTTGAGAAAGACGGTACTACACCGTCGAAACATGTCGTGGCTGATGGAGGATTTCTAAATAAAGGACATTCCACTAAAGCAGAGTCCCTGGCTTTAATCAGAGCACCCAGCACAAGACCGTGTAATTGAATCTACATTTCCTATCTCGCTCAGAGAACACGGCAGGAGCAGCTCGCTTAAGCTTTAGGACCTGCAGACTGAGCTAACGATTTCACATTGAGAACACAGGACCTGTCTGCGTCAGCGCGCCCGGTCACATGGGACGCAAGGAGGCGGAGTTATAGGAGGAAGCGAGCGGGGACGCCGCGACTCCTGGGACGGAGCTGCGTAAACGTTCCTCTACACCACCGCAGAACATCTATAACAGGAGGGAGACCCCAACCGCTTCCATAATATTCACCATTGTTGTGCGGGGCTTGCACAACAATAATAGGTTAGTGAATATATATCTAATAATCCCTCGCTGGTAATAATGGTAATGCACTAGTGTGCCCCGTTTTCTCTTTTGTTTCTTACATGACAGTTGCCATGACCTTGGTGAAAATCTTGGAGCTGTGGCCAGACCGAGGGGCAGGGCAACAAACTGGAAGTGTTTGTTGTGGATTGCAAAGCGCAGGAATCTTTGGTGCGCCTGTGAGATTGGAATGTGTAGATATACATCTTGTATATCGATGGACGCTCGATATTCTCCCTCCTCCATGGATGAGATGATGGAATGGAGAGATTCCAATGCAAAAATGTTGAACACAAACAAACTTGTTGAGTTGTTTTAAGTCAAGGATGGGACGTACAGACCCGTCCATTTTGGGGATGACAAACAGGTTAGAGTAAAACCTCTGGAACCGCTCGGCGTACGGGACAAGGATTATGACCCCTACTTGTAGAAGGGAATTGACCCACTTGTCGTCTGTAACAGCCAGCGAGCCAGGTAAGTGGAAAGCGTAAAAGTCGGCCGCCAACCTGAGAGGTGTCTTCCGGAGATTGGGGCGAGTCATGAGTAAGAGAACCTATGGGATCTGGACCCCTAAGGTTTGAAAAAATATCATAGATGCTTTAAAATCTCGTTATATGCGTCTGGGGATAGGGCAGGTGCCCTTCTAGCGAAACGGATCAAGAAAAGAGAGGCCAGGAGTGTAATAGACAAAATGATAGATGGAAGTGGGACTACCGTGAGAAATCCAATAGATACAGCGGCAGTCTTTGCACAATATTACTCCCAACTGTATAATCTTAAAGACGACCTGAAAACTCCGCAACCTTCCCTGGAAAAGATTAAGGAGTTCTTGGAGGGGTTGAGCCTTCCCAAGGTATCGGAGGCTCAGCTGGAAAAGTTGGACCTTCCTTTTACAATACAGGAAGTGGAAGTGGTAATTAAATCTACCAAATGTCACTCCGCGCCGGGCCCGGAAGGGTTACCTAACGATAACTAGCATTCCTTCCCACAAGTGTTGGCTCCATATCTCTCAAGAATATTTAGTAACTGGCAAGTGGCAGGTGTAGTTCCCCCTTTAAATTTAGAGGCAACCATCATAAGTATCCCCAAATCTGTCAAAATACCGGTATCTCCCGGCAGTTACTGTTCCATTTCCCTCCTCAACTGCGACCTTAAGATTTTTTCAAAAATTCTGGCCAATAGATTAATGGAAGTGGTGCCGAGTTTGGTGGATCTGAATCAAGTGGGGTTCGTGGCAGGCAGACAGGTGAAGGACGGATCCAGAAGAATGATAAACCTCATTAAAATGGTGGCGGAAATGAGGGGGGTCCCCAGTGTTTTCCTGTCACTGGACGCAGAGAAAGCGTTCGATAGGGTGCACTGGGGCTACCTGGAATCTGTCTTTAGGAAATTTGGGCTTACTGGCCCATTCCTCTTGGCAACATGATTGTTATATTCCCACCCCAACGCTAGAGTTCTTTCATCAGGTTTTCTGTTGCCTAGCTTCCGATTCACCAACTGAACTCGCCAGGGCTGCCCGCTGTCGCCAGTAATTTTTGCCCTGGTTGTTGAGCCCTTCACTGCCTTGATCTGTTACCACCCTGACATCATGGGATTTCAAGTAGGACATAAAAACCATGTAACAGGCCTCTATGCGGATGATATAATTATTTTGTGCACTAACATTTCCCAATTCCTCCCAGCGGTTATGAAGGTATGTATTAAGACTCGTATTCTCAAATCTCATTCTACAAGTTAAACACCTCTAAATCGGTTATTCTATCTATTCGGGTACCACAACCCTCCATCGATAAATTCAGGACTGAACTCCCCTTTAAATGGGCTACAGAGGGGATCCCCTACCTGGGCATCGTTTTATGTCCAAGAAACTGGCCCAAAGCAATTTTGAAAAACTCCATTCGATGCTCTCAAAAGATATAGCTTCTCACCCTCTTCATAAACTCTCTTGGATTGCTAGACTACAGGTCCTGAAAATGCTCCTTCTCCCAAAAATCATTTATAGTTTTAGAAGCGTCCCTATTGCTGTACCCAGGAAACTCATGCTTAAATAAGGCTGGCTTCACACTGCAGTTTTTTCACTGATCAGTGTCCATCCAGTTTGTGTGCCAAAACCCGGAGAGAAACCAGGAGAGGACCTTGCAGAGAAAAAGTATAATTGAAAGATTGACACCTGTTCTGAGTTTTGGAGACATTCCTGGTTTTAGCACACAAACTGGATGGACACTGATCAGTGAAAAATTGCAATGTGAAGCCAGCCTTACAAAATCTAGTTAATAATGATGTATGGGCTAATAAAAAACCTCGGGTCTCACGTAATGTCATGTATCTGCCTCTCAAACGTGGAGGTATGGGCGTCCCTAAGCTGTTAAGACTATCATAGGGCACTGATATTAGAGGAAGCTAAGGCCTGGTGGAATTCCCCTTCCCCCGCATTTGGGCTGGATTCAGATTGAAACTCACTTTTCCCTAAATGGGTCCCTCTGTTTGTCATTAGCCGCTGAGACATTAGGGCCAGTGAGTTGGTTCCCTCGTTGGACACCATGCAAACTTTAATTACCTGTTTGAGGAGGACACCACGTAGTTGGATAAGTCTTCCTCCTAATAACATCCCCATCAAAGCCCTCCAGTCACATATCCCATCCTTGAACCTGAAGATGTGGGAGGAGACGGGAATCAAATTGCTGGGGGATTTCCTGGAAGGTGGGGCGTTCCCATCCTTTGAGTCGTTCACCTTACAATACCCTAAGTGCCGCTCCTCGTTCTAGCAATACCTCCAGGTTAGACACTTTATGAGATCAAGTCCCGATCTGGAAGTCTTGGAGGAGACCTCACATGCCTCCTGCTTGAAAAAATGTATTCTCTCCGACCCTAAGATTACTAAAGGTATGTCCAGGGCCGTATCTGGGGGGGCAGGCTGGGGGGTCATCTGCCCCGGGCGCAGCAGGCACAGAGGGCGCACTCAGCCTCCTCCTGCAGCGCCCGAGGTCTCTCCCCGCCGCCCGCATGTTGCACCCCCGCGGGAGCCGGCTTTCTTCCTAACTACACAGAAGCACACACTGTGCTGACAGGACCTATGATGATGTCAATGGAGGGGAGGAGTCAGGGATCACATGATCAGCTCCTCGAGGTATGGAGGGGTTCTGCTGTGCTGGCCTTATAATGCTGGATAAGGTTAAGTTTATGTGTGGAGTCAGAATGGATTTACAGTGTGGATGTAGCAGAGCTGAGTGTGTACTAGGTGTATGGAGCGGAGCCGAATGTGTATCAGCTATATGGAGTGGAGCCACGTGTGTACTAGGTGTACGGAGCAGAGCCGCGTGTGTATGAGGTGTACCAAGCAAAGTCGCGTGTGTATGAGGTGTACAGAGCGGAACTGTGTATGTACAGGGCGTATGGAGCAGAGCTGTGTATGTACAGGGCGTATGCAGCAGAGCTATGTGTGTACGAAGTGTACGGAGCAGAGGCGAGCATGTACTAGGTGTATATGGAGTATTATAGTGGTGCATTATACTATATGGAAGTATGGAGGACTGTGGGGTTGCATTATATAATATGGAGGACTATGGGGGCCCATTATACTATATGAAGGACTATGGGGGTGCATTATCTCTATGGAGAACTATGGATGATGTATTATAATATATGGAAGCCATTATAATATATGGAGGGCTCTGTGGGGACAAGATAATAGTTGGAGGGGTGTAAGGAGCTTTTATACTTTATGCAGGGCTGTTTTGAGGGTTGTGTTGGGAACCATTATACAGCATGAAGAGGTGTAGGGGCCACTATACTGTATGTAGGTCCATTATATTGTATGGAGGGCTGTATGGGTGTCACAGTTGGAGATCATACTGTGCCAGTGTAGTTGAGGGGCTTACAGTAGGGTCATCATACTGTGCGTATGCAAGGAATTCTCTGTGGGGGATCATATAGTGTTTGGGGGGCACTTTTGTTGGCATCACACTTTATGGCTGTAACGAAAGGGGAATCAAGGAGCTTCAATAGGAGGAAATTCACTTTGTAAGGGCTGCAAAGTTGTGAGGTATATTATTATGTGACCAAGACAAATATTTTTTGGGGGGGGCAATAAGAACTTCTACTAAAGGGCCCCATGATCTCTATGTAGGCCCCTGGTGCAGGATGCATTGTCTCTCTGCTGCAGGACTGATTGTCCATACAGTCATATGAAAATGTTTGGGCACCACTCTTAATCGTACTAATTTTTTTTTAAATTGGGTTTTTGCAACAGCTATTTCAGTGTGATATATGTGATAACTGATGGACACAGTAATATTTCAGGTTTGAAATTAGGTTTATTGCACTAACCAAAAATGTGAAATATGCATTATTTCAAAATTTGACAGGTGCCAAAGTATGGGCACCCTTCAGATTTTCATGATTTGAATATTCCTAACTACTTTTTACTGACTTACTGAAGCACTAAATTGGTTTGATAACCTCATTGAGCTTTGTACTTCATAGCCCGGTGTATCCAATCATGAGACAAGCTATTTCAGGTGTCCACTTGCAAGTTGTTCTTCTATTTGCATCTTCTCTGAGGAATGGCATCATGGGCTCCTCAAAATAGCTCTCAAATGATCTTAAAAAAAAAAGATTGTTCAACATAGTTGTTCAGGGAAAGGATACAAAAAGTTGTCTCAGAGATTTAACCTGTCAGTTTCCACTGTGAGGAACATAGTGAGGAAATGGAAGACCACAGGGACAGTTCTTGTAAAGCCCAGAAGTGGCAGGCCAACAAAAATATCAGAAAGGCAGAGAAGAAGAATGGTGAGAACAGTCAAGAACAATCCACAGACCACCTCCAAAGACCTGCAGCATCATCTTGCTGCAGATGGTGTCACTGTGCATCGGTCAACAATACAGCGCACACTGCACAAGGAGAAGCTGTATGGGAGAGTGATGCGAAAGTCGTTTCTGCATGCACGCCACAAACAGAGTCGCCTGAGGTATGCAAAAGCACATTTGGACAAGACAGTTTCATTTTGGAAGAAGGTCCTGTGGACTGATGAGACAAAGATTGAGTTGTTTGGTCATACAACAAGGCGTTATGCATGGCGCCACAAAAACACAGCATTCCAAGAAAAACACTTGCTACCCACTGTCAAATTTGGGGGAGGGTCCATCATGCTTTGGGGCTGTGTGGCCAATGACGGCACCGGAAATCTTGTTAAAGTTGAGGGTCGCAAGGATTCCACTCAGTATCAGCAGATTCTTGAGAATAATGTTCAAGAATCAGTGTCAAAATTGAAATTACGCCGGGGATGGATCCTTCAGCAAGACAATGATCCAAAAACTGCTCCAAATCTACTCAGGCATTCATGGAGAGGAACAATTACAATGTTTTGGAATGGCCATCCCAGTCCCCAGACCTGAATATCATTGAACATCTGTGGGATGTTTTGAAGCGGGCTGTCCATGCTCGGCGACCATCAAACTTAACTGAACTGGAATTGTTTTGTAAAGAGGAATGGTCAAAAATACCTTCATCCAGGAACTCATTAACAGCTACAGGAAGTGACTAGAGGCTGTTATTTTTGCAAAAGGTGGATCTACTAAATATTAATGTCACTTTTCTGTTGAGGTGCCCATACTTTTCCACCTTTCAAATTTTGAAATAATGCATATTTCACATTTTCGGTTAGTACAATAAACCTCATTTCAATCCTGAAATATTACTGTGTCCATCAGTTATTACATATATCACACTGAAATAGCTGTTGCAAAAACCCAATTTTAAACAAAAAAAAATAAGTAAGATTAAGAGGGGTGCCCAAACTTTTTCATATGACTGTAACTTACACACCAGGTCCAGTGCCGCCCCTTGGGCAGCATGCAGGGACAGTATGTCGGGTTTGGGGAGTTTGATGAGGGAGAACAGTATAAACTGTGGGCAGCATGGGAGGACACAGTGTAGAGGATAGTGTGCCCAGTATGGAAAGGAGAGGGCAGGGTGATGAAAGGGCAGTGTGGAGGGCGTGCGCCAGAAGATGGACAGTGTGTAAACCATATTTTGTGTAGAGAGCAGTGAGAAGGAGCAATTATTTATTCCGGGGTCAGTGTAGGGCAGATATTTGTACTCAGGAAAATGTGATAATTCTGCTATTTTTAAGGGTATTGTGCCGGGATGTCCTGCAGAAGACTGGAGAAGATGGAAATCTGCAGAGATGAGCTGTGGGTGTGAAAAGTCATCATGGTGTCTGGACAAGATGAAGACGTGGAAGACGACCCCGATCAGAGACAAAGTCATCTATAAGGTACCAGGATGTAAATGAATATTTGTGATAATGACTAATTCTCATCAGTGCTGTGGTTTCTGTATGCTTTTATTGACGGCTGGCGACAACAGCTCCCAGTATGTCCTCACCATTGCTAAGGATGTAGTAGGAGTTGTAGGTTTGTGCAGTACAAATGTGTATGGGTCTGACCTGACATTACAATTGTTTTACCATGTACTGATGGTGGCTGTGATGATGAATTTTGTTGCAGATGATGGTTGTAATTTCTGTACTGATGGGGGTTATATGGATGTATTTCAGTACCTCTGGTGGGTCTGGTTATGTATTTCTGTACTGATGAAGGTTTTGACATTGTGTGTTTGTACCTCTGGTGGGTCTGGTGATACATTTCTGTACTGATGAGGGTTTTGACTTTGTATTTCTGTTCTGATGAGGGTTATATGGATGTATTTTTGTACCTCTGGTGGGTCTGGTGATGTATTTCTGTTCTGAAGGGGGTTATATGGATGTATTTCTGTACCTCTATTGGGTCTGGTGTCTTGCTAAATTTACCTGGATCGGGGCAGAGCCCGTACCTACGTAGCGCTCACTGACTTACAAATCAGGCATGAATAATGATATTCTTTATAGCAAGATTAAATTTATTTGTTACAAAGTAGCACATGAATTGTCATCAATTGAATACAGGCTTAACACAAAGTATACCACTTATACCTAGACTTAATTATAGCGAATAAGCATCAATATATATATTACCTGATATTGTGGCTGCCTCACCTTCTCCATTCAGGGGAACACGTATCAGTGAGAAGGGAGCAATATCGAGGCTTGCATCGCAGGAGGTGTACGTCCATCTTGCTCTGGAAGAGCTCCCCCCGTCACTGACCGTCATTTCCCATCTTTTATACTCTTTAGAATATCTACGAGCACGCGCAGACTGTACCATTCAATTTCCCTTGTGACCATCAGCCATTGGATATTAAATAAATGCTGAATAGGTCCGTCTATAACTTGCTCGTCATGGGTTGTATGTCACAAGACATGTACCCGTATATAACAATACAACAGTCATTGAAAAGACTCTTGCCTGTCATAAGATATAACAATGCATCATTCATTGAAAGACTCTTGCATATTATAAGATACATATCATGAGGCAGCCAGCTCATATTCTCATCATAGTAGTATAATGTCAGAGAGTTAACCCTTTTTTTATATATATTTCAACCTTGTACTAATATATTATATGGAATGATATAATACCTGTGGTCACTATTCTAATTATGAATACCTGTTCTATATCTATTCTATTCACATCCACACACCATTCTTATCACATTGGCATCACAATCGGTCCTTGACCACAGAAATTATGTTCCATTTCTATAATAAACAATCAGTACTTTGTATGCTATATAACAATTCCAGTTTAAAAGTGGAATTACTATAATAGCAATCACCAAGACAGGGTGAATCAAGAAATTCAAAATTCTTCCAGCAGAGGGTGAACATTCCATGAGAATATTATGCCAATGATGAGAAATTACATCTGCAACTATATTTGATCAATACATCAATAAGAAATCACTTTTACATCTGATTTCAACTTTTTTGATTTTTTCAAACAACATTGAAATAAAAATACTATCACCTTAATCAATAGATATATTAAAACTAAAAACAATATAACCTGGAAGGCCCCTTGCAGAAGCCCCATTAACCATCCCCCAATTCCTTTAAACCAATTTGTTGGATTCAGGAAAGAAAAAGTATTGGCCCACCTGCTATCTTTGTGGTCATTATTATCCTTTTGATATTTTTCCCTCAAACGCTGTATATTCTGGAGTTAAACGATCTAGGGTGCAGCCACCCTTAACCCCTACAGGAAGTCATTTATAAGCATTTTGCCCACATACCCAATACATCCCTCTAGGCAGATCTCATAAAGCTGAGTGTTGTAAAACTAGCTAGTGTACTAAATCAACAAAGATACTCACATTGGTTAGTATACACCACCCCGGTTTTTGCCCAATAGGACTTCAACATCCTGCATCAGGGTTACTACACGTTGGTTCATTAGCTTAAGAGTCATTATACATCGGGGGCGTGGCCTAGCCAGCTATGTGAGCGGTCGCAGACTGGGGCTCTCCCGCCTGCAAAACTACCCTTAGCCTGTGACCGCCGCATTGTGGAGTACACCGCTTACCGGAGCCAGCAGCAGGAACATCCACAGACCCCGGAGGTGTTGCTGAGAAAGAGCGGGCCGCGCAGATGACCCGTAGGAGGCAAAAAGACGCCGGAACGGTGGAGAGCGGCCGCATGCAAGATGGCGCCGAGGTGCTGGAGGAGGCGGTGAAGGAGAACGCGGCATGCGCTAGGAGAATGGCGGCGGCCGCCCGCCTGGCAAGGTTTGCAAGAGAAGAGGAGAAGGAGGGGAGCGCACCAGGGAGCGGGGAGCTGGAGACTGTGGTGGAAGAGGATGGGGGAGAGTATGAGCAAGCCCAGGAAGACCTCATGGAGGGAATAAATGATCCTCCTGATTGCCCCAGTGCAGAAGCAGGGGCTGGCAGTGCACAAGTTAAGGCTACACACAGTGCTGCAGAGCCAACCATTAAAGATGTGTTTGAGATTGTGGCATATGTTAAAGACACTCTTAATACACTGACCCAACAGATGCAGGGAATGCAAGCAGATATGACCCAGATGAAAGCAGCTATGAAAAAAGCAGATGTTAGAGCTGGTGAAGTTGAAGAAAGAGTGGGTTATACTGAAGACCATATAGTGAAACTACAAAAGTCCCATGCTCAATGCCAAAAACAGCTTGCAGATGTTACAGCCAAAAATGACGATCTTGAGAACCGCTCACGGAGAAATAATGTGAAGATAGTGGGGGTTCCGGAAAAAGTGGAGGGCGCTAACCCCACCGAATTTATAGAAAATTGGCTGTTACAAAAAAATTGGTGCGGAAGCCCTCTCTAAAGTGTTTGTGGTAGAGAGGGCGCACAGAGTGCCGATGAAACCCCAGCCTCCTGGTATGGCTCCCCGTGCTATTCTAGCCAGAATACTAAATTACAGGGACAGAGACACCATTCTCAGGAAGGCAAGGACTGCTAAAGATATGACAATCAATGGTCAGAGTGTTTCCATCTATTCAGACTACTCCCCAACGGTTCAGAAAATGCGGATGCGTTTTGCAGAGGTCAAAAAAAGGTTGAGAGGATTAGGAGTGGTGTACTCCATGTTGTATCCGGCCAAGCTCAGGGTGGCTGCATTTGACAGTACAGTTTTTCCAGACACCGGAAGATGCCATGGACTGGATTGACCGCACCGCTAAAAAGTTGCGAGAACAGGGGGCTGGCTGAGTGATGGTGGACAGACAATTATCACCAGTGTGATTCTTTCCTTAAGTTTTTCTTGAATCCCTTTAATTTTTCCTTTTTGGGATTTGCACAAATTTTTCTTGTTTTTTCGGTTCTGACTGACCAGTCCATTTGAGTGACTGGGATAAACTTTCACTAGTGGACAATGCTGCTGGACTAAGTGGCTGCGGCGGGCTCACAGAGCTTATTTAGAACATATTTGTAAGGAAATGTATTTTTCCGCAATTGTTTACTAAAGGCGGGAGGGGGATAGTGGGAAAGGGTATTGATCTATTCTAGATTTCCGTACTAAAGCGGAGTTAGGCCTAGTGGAGTTAGATAGGATGGGGCTGGTTGGGTGATTTTACCCACTCTCGAATAGAGAGAAGAAAAGTTAGGGGAGGGGGAATGGATGGTGAAAGGGAGCTGGGGGAGTTGGGGGGATATGTTCGGATGGGTGGGGGGGGGAAGGAGGGGTAGACAGCTCATTGCAAGGTTCTATGTGATGTGGAATATGTCATATGATGTGAGATGGCTGAAACAATTAAAGTAATTGCCTGGAATATTCGGGGACTTGCAGACAGAGTTAAAAGGGCGGCGGTGCTACACCATGCTCTTTCTTTTAAACCTTCTATATTATGTTTGATGGAAACACACCTAGTTAAAGAGAGAACTGGTGTGTTGGCTAGGAAATGGATCAGGCAGGCGTATCACGCCACGTATTCTAGTTATGTAAGGGGGGTCTCGGTCCTGGTACATGCCTCAGTGCCGTATGAAGAGGTGGAGGTGCGTGTGGATAAAGATGGACAGTATGTGTTCTTAGTGTGTCGTTTGCATGGAAGAATGTTGTGTTTGATTGCAGTATACTTCCCACCGCCATATACGGGGACAAAGTTTCAGGAGGTCTTAGCACTAACTGGACACAGGGTGGGGATCCCAATTTTGATTATCGGGGATATGAATAATGTTATGCACTTAGAGCTGGATAAATGTGGATCTAGTAGAAGGGTGCCGGGGGGAGAAGTGGATACAGCATTTGCGAAACACGTACGGGAATTAGGATTGGTCGATTTGTGGAGGGTGAGGAATACTGAAGTGCGGGGTTTCTCATGTTTTTCATCCTCACACAGGACCATGTCACGCATAGACCTTGCTCTGGGGGATGGGTTACTGGACTCTTGGGTGCAGGATGTGGAGTACTTGCCCAGAATAGCATCGGACCATAAACCATTGGCGGTGGTGTTACACACTGATTGGACACGGGGAGGCAATAGGAGGGAATGGAAGGTACACTCGACATGGTTGAGATCTATAGACATGGAGAGAATTCGAGGAGAGATAGAGGTATATTTTCAGGAGAATGAGGGGAGTACATCATTGGGTGTGGTGTGGGATGCCATGAAGGCTTTCCTTAGGGGATTATTCATGCGGGATATCTCTAGGTGTAAATCTGAATCCAGGAGAGAGGAGGGGCAGGTATTGGATGAGTTGAGGGTTGCGGAGCAGGAGGCGGTTGGTCAGCCCACCCCGGGGCGCCAAATACGGTTGAAGAGAGCGCAGGAGGCATTGAATCAACTCTCCCTGAGGAATGCTAGGAGAAGACAGGAATTTCAGTAAATGAAGTTTTATGAGGAAGGGGAAAGGGTTGGTCACCTACTGTCGTTGGTGGCTGCTGCTCAGAGAGAGTCGTCTTTTGTGCATAGTATGATAGATGAAAGAGGTACACTAGTCACTGACACAGGGGGCATTCTAAATATCTTTAAACAGTTTTATACGGACCTATATTCCTCTACATTGAATGCATCTAAGGATGAGATTACAGCCTTCTTGGCGGGGGCTAACCTGATGAAACTTAATGTGGTAGACAGAGATAGTCTAGAGGCTCCTTTGACTACAGAGGAATTGGAGGCGGCACTGGCCTCTATGTCAAATAATAAGGCCCCGGGAGTAGACAGATTACCAGTGGAGGTATACAAGCAGCTTAATGATGTGCTCCTGCCTAGGCTTTGTGGGGTTTTTCGGGGGGCACTGGGGGAGGGATGTTTGCCCAAATCTATGAGGGAGGCGACGATAGTGGTACTCCCTAAAGAAGACAAGGACGCCCGCAGGCCGGAATCCTATAGGCCCATTTCACTACTTTCGGTGGATGCCAAGCTACTTGCTAAAGTGATGGCGGCCAGGCTGGCCGGGGTCATCCACACTGTGGTGCACCCGGACCAGACTGGATTCATGCCTAACAAATCCACAGCTATTAATCTGCGAAGGTTATTTTTAAATATTCAATTACCTGCTGATAATGCAGGCTATAGAGCGGTGGCATCCTTAGACGCCCATAAGGCATTTGACAGTGTGGAGTGGGACTATCTCTGGTTGGTTCTTGAACGGATGGGTTTCGGTCCGGTATTTATATCATGGGTGAGGCTGCTATATTCCTCTCCGGTGGCGAGAATCAGGGTAAATAGAGAGAGATCAGAGAAATTTCTTCTAAATAGAGGGACACGGCAGGGCTGTCCTCTCTCTCCATTTTTGTTTGCCCTGGCTTTGGAACCTTTAGCTGCTCATATTCGAGGGCAGCTGGGATTAAGGGGTTTCAATTTGGGCCGGTGGAGGAAAAAGTTGCACTTTATGCGGACGATATCCTTTTGTTTCTCTGGGTCCCCCAAGACTCCCTGAAACAGGCAGTGAGGAAGGTTGAGGAATTTGGGAAACTGTCCGGGCTGAGAATAAACTGGGACAAATCCAACTTAATGATGATAGACAGGGAGAACGTGGTGGATAGGAAAGTATTGGGGTGTACTAAATTGAGACTAGTTGATCAATTTAAGTATTTGGGGGTACAGGTTGCACTGCCAATAGAAAACTACATGAAACTGAATCTGATGCCGCTCCTGGCTAAACTTAGGGATAAGACCCAGACTTGGTGCAGGCTGCGTCTCTCGGTGGTGGGCAGGGCCAACCTGACTAAAATGATACTCATGCCTAAGCTCCTGTATATACTTCACAACTCACCAATATGGCT
Source organism: Allobates femoralis (assembly GCA_033576535.1). Taxonomy (NCBI): domain Eukaryota; kingdom Metazoa; phylum Chordata; class Amphibia; order Anura; family Aromobatidae; genus Allobates; species Allobates femoralis. Next base: position 695,138,481 of record JARQOC010000003.1, on the reverse strand, counting down.
TCCGGGGGGTATTTTCCAGAAACTCAACTCCCTCTTTAGAGACTTGGTTTGGGGGGGAAGACAACCCAGGATCAAGCTAGAGATTCTGCAAAGGTCCAAGGAAGAGGGAGGGTTGGTGCTGCCTAACCAACGGATATATTTTTTGGCGTCTCAGAGTCAGCATCTGTGAGGCTGGTCTACGGAGACAGGGGGTGGTTCAAAACAGGCAGTACTGACCTATTTTGTGGGAAGAAGTCCTTTGGTGCAGGGATTGGAAACAGGTAGATTTAACCGGTTGGGAGGGAAGTTCCCCACTCTGTGTCTAATACATAAAACTTGGTCCACAGTCAAGAGAATAAGAGGAGTTTCTGGCCTGACAATATACACTCCCTTCTGGCTGAATCAAAAACTGAGTGAATTATACAAACTTGGGGATTGGAAAGACTGGTGCGCCAAAGGAATACAATACGTGACGCAACTACTGGTGAATCAACAATTGAAAGAGTTTGATATACTGAAGGAAGAATTTGGCATTCTAGAATTAGATAGATATAGATATCTCAGGATCCAAAATGCACTCAGAAGGCAGAGACGGGAAACTGGACTCCAGGTACAGAAAGATATAGTCCTTTACTATATTTGTATGGAGGGGACTAAGAGGGGGGAAATTACCACCATATACAAAGATATTTTACATACATTCATACTGAAGCATCCGGTGGGCGCTCGGAGTAAATGGGAAGAGGAACTTGGAGTGCTGGAGGATGAGATATGGGAGTCGGTTTTAGAGTATGTACCAAAACTATCACTGAGTGAGCTGGGACGACTTTCGCAGTTGTACACCATTCACAGAATATACAGATCGCCGGAATTTTTATACAAGATTGGGATGAGAGACACGTCAGAATGTCCAAAATGTAAGAATGAGAATGCAGGAATTATACATATGCTGTGGGAGTGTCCGAGGCTACAGGCCTTTTGGATGGTAGTGATTGCAATGATTGAAGGAAAGTATGAATGTGTGGTGCCTAGAAACCCATTAGTATGTGTGTTGGGATATGTGGAAGACATACAGGTTACCAGTGCTGAGAAGATAGCAATAGCTAGACTGTTATATATGGCTAGGAAATTCATCGCTAGGGGCTGGATCGGGACCGAGCCCCCTCTAGGAAGGAATATGTTCAACAGGTGGAATATACCATTAGCCTGGAAGAGGGTATATACCGGAGGAGAGAAGCTTTGATGACATTTGAACAACTCTGGGCGCGATGGAAGGGAATTTGTGTATAACTTAAGGGATTTACTGTTCTTTAAAGTCAACTTATGAATACGAAGCAAGTTCTCAAGCTTTACAATAGATTACTAATACTGTTTGTCGAATGCCATTATATTTGGTAACACTGTATATGTAGGGACATGGATACCAGATGTGATTTTTTGCTGTCTATAGAGGGGAAGGGAGCGGGGAGAAGGGAAGTTGGGGTTATATTCTGTAAGGGGGAGTTTGGGATATAATGTTAAAAGCTTATGTGCAAATTAGATGCAATATATTGTATTTCTGTTTGGCGAATAATCATAATAAAAACATCTAATTAAAAAAAGATTCATTATACATTAAATTACCTGGTATATTGCTACAAGTATCACTAGTTCTATTAATAAACATAGTGGCATAAGGCCAGAATACATCATGAATTATCCTTTCCAGCAAACTAGGTTTGAAAGCATCTGCTGTATTTGTCACATGAATTGTCCCATAACTTATACGTGTATTGTCTATAGGGAGCAGTCCCAAATCAGTCAACCCAGTTTTATTTCTCGGCACCCAAACTCCTCCTTTAAAGGCCATGTACTGCAAGTTTTTAAATGTCCCGCTCAGATTTCCTTGCCACCATGGTAGATTAACCCATCCTACAATAGGGATAGGTACTGTGGTGTTTCATAGTCGAACATTTCAGGTATCATTACTGGCCAAACTGTCTGAGCAATTGTCGCACATCAGGATTTCTTCCATTTTTACCGGTATAGCCAGGAAAGGAATACTGGTAACTGTCACAGGAGAATGTGTACAAATTCAACAATCTGTGGGTTGAGTGTTATTCAACGCCTCTGTCACTTGATGGTGCACCAGGAACTTGTTGGCTATCGGCCCCTATCAGTGTAGGTTGCTCCATCCATCAGCTACGCCTAAAAATACGCTTCCAAGGATTCCACTTAACAGTCATACCTAGGGTACAATAAAAGATGGCATCATTCCCGTACATAACATTTCTCCTGTGGGACATATTCCCACTTCTCCACCCCTGGTCTCAGTATCAAGAGTGTTCTATCTTTTCCCACTGCAATGACCTCTGCCTCAGATGGCAGTCCTTGGGTATTCTGTACCCATATTTTGGCCACCACATTAGTGATATTGGAGGACCCAAAACCTTTATCTCCCCTGACTGTCAATTCTATAGGGGCTGTTCCTCGCTTAACTTGGAACAAGTTTACAGGTATAAGTAACATTTGGGCAATCCTTTGGCCCGTAGACAACACTAAGGGTTCTGTCTCTAGATTCAACTGGATCAATAGCACCTCCTACTACTATTGCACCTTTTAAAGTAATTGTTTTGTTGCAATTTCACCAAAATGTCCTTTAGGAACCTTACATGCAAAACCAGTAGAAATGGTACTTACCTTACCTGGTGCTATGAGCACTGCCTCTACTGAGTAGAGGTCCAGTCCTGCAACCGCTGGAATAGCTCTGTAAGGAATTTCTGCTTCCTCATTCAATTTCCAATAGATCAGTGCATCTACATGTACTTTATGTATGCTCAGATTATATGTAATCAGTGATAGGTCTGTTCTTAATTATTTGGAGATCCTCACTCAAATGATCTCTCCATTGTCCATTTGAACCTGTAATGGAGTACTGTAATACTATGTGTAATTAAAAGAAAAAACAGATATTGCGCCACACTGCAACTGGAGGAACTTAATACACGGTTATACTATGTTTGCACTAACCTTTACTGGTTGTGCAACACCCCGCACAACCAGACTGATGGCTTAATGTGGATCACTGTAGTGACAAGGGCCAATATTCCCTCCTCCTCAGATACTCCGGGCTTGGTGGTCGGCTCCTTAGTTCCTCTGGAGATGGAGGTGGGCTCCTTCACTCCTCCACCCGAAGAGGCAGACTCGCTGCACTGGCTTCCGTCCCAGCTCCACACTGTGTATCAGTTGATCATTCAAGGGTGGGTCTTTATGATGTACTGCCAGGTACTGTGGATCTTAGAGCAGCTCACACACCGCACTCCCAACAAGGGAGAAAGAGATTAGCAAATGGAAAACAAGCGGTGTCAGAGATTTGGAGCGCTAAAGAAACCACGGGTTGGTGATTAAATTACCGATAATTTATTACACGAACAGTAGGGGTCCAGTATGCCACAACGCGTTTCGACGCACAGATGCGTCTTTCTCAAGTGGATCCACTATGTGATCAGTTTTAGTGTTCTCAAAGTACTCCACTGGGTGGCAGATTTACAAAGAAACCTCACCATCAATTCTGAGTATGTGTCTGCAGCTGTACAGATAGATTTACAACTTCTACTCTGTGGCAGAGGACTGATGAAATCCATCTGCCAAATCTAAGATGGCAATTCACCTATGTGTCCCATTACAGTGTGTGGTACTGCCCTTGTCTGTGAATGTTGATATATGAGACATTGTGCTATGACTTGTTTTATAACATCTAAAGTTAAGGGCACTCCTCTGTCTTGTGCCCACCTGTAAGTGGCATTTTCTCCCAAGTGTCCACTTTTCTGATGCGTCCAGACAGCTATACCTTGCAACTATATTTCTTTCTCTTTATCAGGTTCAGTACCTGTGACAGACATTGAGGCTGCCGCATCTGCTTGGGAATTAAACAAACATTTCAATGAGTCAAGAGGAACATGTGCATCAACATGAAAAGAGTATTTTTGGTTGTTTGGACATATTCTTCAATATTTTGCCAGGCTTCTTTCCCCCACAACTCTTTCCTATGAATTTGTCAATCACTTTATTTTTCATCCTATAATCCAAGTAGCTGAACCACTAACTACAAATCATGAATCAGTGAACAAATAATATTTTATTTCTTGTGCATATTTATATTTTTTGGGCTAAGAAAAAAGAGAATTTTGTTTACGTACCGTAAATTCTTTTTTCTTTAATCATCAATGGGAGACCCAGACAATGGGGTTTAGGGCTCCGCCCTCCGGAGGTCACACTAGGTACTACAAGTTTGTAGACACCGCCTCCTCCGCATATAAACCCCCACCGTAGGAGAAATCCTCAGTTTAGTCTATAAGCTGCGAGGAGAAAATTAACCACACCCGAAACATCGGGAAGAATGCCGTGCCCAGACGGTTGAACAACCCGGAAAACACTGTCTCAATAGAGAACAGATCAAATGCAAACATGCAACGGAACAACTGGGTGGGTGCTGGGTCTCCCATTGATGATTAAAGAAAAAAGAATTTACGGTACGTAAACAAAATTCTCTTTTTTCTGGTCATCATAATGGGAGACCCAGACAATGGGGATGTCCTAAAGCAATACCCCAGGGCGGGAAGAGTTCCTCAACAAGACGGATAATACACGGTCCCCCTTAAAGGTGGGCAACCGCCGCCTGGAGGACCCGCCTGCCCAAACTTGCATCCGCAGAGGCATGGGCATGCACCATATAGTGCTTTGAGAAAGTGTGCAGGCTGGACCAAGTGGCCGCCTGACACACCTGGAGAGCAGATGCTCGATGTCGCAAGGCCCATGAGGCACCAACAGCTCTTGTAGAGTGTGCCTTCAACCCCACCGGGAGAGGCAAGCCAGAAGACCGGTATGCCTCTTGAATGGGAGCCTTGATCCACCTGGCCAAGGTTGACTTCGAAGCCGCGGACCCCTTACAGCGACCCATCGTGAGGACAAATAAGGAATCCGAACTCCGAAAGGAGGCGGTCTTGGACACATAAATGCGTACAGCTCTCACGAGATCCAGAGTATGGAGGTCGCGCTCAACCTGATGAACGGGAGCGGGGCAAAATGATGGAGAGAACAATCTCCTGATTTAGGTGGAAAGTGGAAACCACCTTCGGCAAGAATTCAGGCCGTGGACGCAACACCACCTTGTCTTGGTGAACCACCAAAAAAGGTGACTTGCACGAAAGTGCAGCCAATTCTGAGACCCTCCTCAGAGACGTAATCGCCACCAGAAAGACCACTTTCTGGGACAGACGAGAGAGAGAGATGTCTCTCAGAGGCTCAAACGGCGGTTTCTGCAGCGCCGCCAGGACCATGTTGAGGTCCCAAGGGTCCAGAGGTCGCCTGTAAGGCGGAACCACCCGAGACACCCCCTGCAGAAATTGGCGGACCTTCGGGAGAAGCGCCAATCGCCTGTCAAACAGCACTGAAAGTGCCGATACTTGACCTTTCAGAGAGCCAAGGGATAATCCCAACTCCAAACCCGACTGTAGGAAAGCCAGCAATGTCGGGATGGACAAAGGCCACGGTGAGCGACCACCAGAGGAACACCAGGAGAAAAAGATTTTCCACGTTCTGTGGTATATCTTCCTGGAGACAGGTTTCCTTGCCCGGTTCATTGTGGCAACAACCGCAGGAGAGAAACCCCTGGATGTCAGCAGCCAGGCCTCAAGAGCCATGCAGTCAATCTGAGGGCCCTGGAATTGAGGTGGAAGAACGGGCCTTGCGCGAGTAGATCTGCGCGTTCTGGGAGAGCCCACCGGTGTCCGCCTGACAGTTGCCACAGGTCCGGGTACCAGGACCTCCTGGGCCAATCTGGAGCCACCAGAATGGCTCTGTTGCATTCTGTCCTGATTTTCCACAGAACCCTGGGAATTAGAGCCAGAGGCGGGAACACATATGGCAGCTGGAAGCTGGACCAACTCAGGATCAGGGCATCCGCCCCCAGAGACTGAGGATCCCAAGACCGCGCCATGTATTGGGGTACCTGATGATTCAGCCGTGAGGCCATCAGATCCACGTCCGGAACGCCCCATCTCCCACAGATGTCCCGGAAGACTTCTGGATGCAGGGACCACTCTCCGGCGTCCATCCCCTGTCGGCTCAGGTAGTCGGCCTCCCAGTTCTCGACCCCTGGGATGTGTACTGCGGAGATCAGGCAGCCGTTTTCCTCCACCCATGCTAGAATGCGGTGGACTTCGGCGAGGGCCTGAGCGCTTCTGGTCCCTCCCTGATGATTTATGTAGGCGACGGCCGTCGCATTGTCGGACTGTACCCGAATGGGCCGTCCCGACAGGAAGGTCTGAAACGCTAGGAGCGCCAGATAGACCGCCTTGATCTCCAGTACGTTGATCTGCAACGCCGACTCCGACTGAGTCCAGAGGCCTTGAGCCCTGTGGTGTAAGAACACCGCCCCCCAGCCCTTCAGACTGGCGTCGGTGGTCACCACTAACCATGACGGTTTTAGGAAGGATCGACCCCGTGACAGGTGATGTGGCTGGAGCCACCACTGCAGGGAGTCCCTGGTCGGTTGTGACAGCGTCACTAGCCGATTCAGAGAGATCGTCCTTTTGTCCCATCGGCGAAGAATCTCCAGCTGGAGAGGTCGGAGGCGAAACTGCGCGAAAGGCACCGCCTCTATCGCCGCTACCATGCGTCCCACCAGCTTCATCAATCCCCGTAGGGAAGATTGTGGTGACAGAAGAACCGTCTGTACTCCTGACTGGATCGCAAGCTGTTTGGCTTGAGGTAGGGACACCAGGGCTGAGTCTGTGTGGAAGTCCATGCCCAGATATGTCAATGACTGGGTCGGGACCAGGGTCGACTTTGGAATGTTGAGAAGCCACCCGAACTGTTCCAGAGACTTCATGGTCGCCTCCAGGCTCACCCGACAAAGGTCTTCCGATGGCGCCCTGACCAGCAGGTCGTCCAAATAGGGAATGACGGCGTGTCCTTGCACATGCAGGAGAGCCATCATGGAGGCCATCACCTTTGTGAACACTCGCGGTGCCGAGGCTAGCCCGAACGGCAGTGCCACAAATTGGAAGTGTTCTTCCCCCACTGCAAATCTCAGCCAGCGCTGATGAGCTGGTGCAATGGGCACGTGAAGGTAAGCGTCCCTGATATCGATGGACGCTAGGAAATCCCCCTGTGACACCGCCGCGATCACGGAGCGCAGGGATTCCATACGGAACTTCCGAACCAACACGTGACGGTTGAACAACTTGAGGTCCAGAACCGGACGGAAAGAGCCGTCCTTCTTTGGGACGATGAAGAGGTTGGAGTAAAAACCCCTGAACCTCTCTCCCGTGGGCACTGGGACCACCACTCCGTCTCTGCGGAGACCCTCCAACACCCGGTGAAAAGCCTGAGCCTTGTCTGGGGATGGGGCAGACCGATGGAATCGGTGTACCGGCTGTGACGTCAGCTCTATCCTGTAGCCTCTTGAGACTACGTCTCGGACCCACTGGTCTTGGACGTGGAGTAGCCACCTGTTCTGGAAGAGAGACAGGCGGCCCCCCACCTGTGGGGAGACAGGATGAAGGAGCGAGTCATGCCGAAGCGGGTTTGGGGGTGGCAGCTGCTGCCCCTGCCGGCTTCTTTTGGCGACCTTTGCCGCGCCACTGGGCAGAGGGCTTGCCCCCACGGTCCGTGCGAGTGGACGTTGCTGATGACTGCGAGCTGGGGCGAAAGGACCACTGCTTTGGGTTCCTTTTCACGGTATACCGTGGCTTAGGCTTATTCTGCGGTATCTTAGACTCAGCAGAATCCTTAATCAGCTTGTCCAGCTCGGTGCCAAAGAGCCTGTCACCAGAAAATGGAAGATTTTGCAAAATCTTCTTAGACGTGGCATCTGAGTCCCAAAGACGCAGCCACAACAACCTGCGGATCGCTATAGCATTGGCGGAAGCCACAGCCGAGCGAGTGGCAGTTTCCAAAGTTGCCGTCCTGGCGTAATCCGCGTAAGCCTTCGCCCTGTCGGTAAGCGCCAGGACCTCTGGGCTGGACCTAGCTAGGTCAGAGATACCATCCAAGCAGGAGGTAATCGCCTGTAGGGTCCAGACCGTGGCAAAATTAGGGGCAAATGAAGAGCCCACAGCCTCGTAGGATGACTTGGCGAGTTGCTCAACCTGTCTATCCGTAGCATCCTTCAATGAGGAGCTATCAGAGGCAGAAAACAAGGAACGTGCAGCAATCCTGGTCATGGAAGCATCCACCTTTGGGGACTGCGACCACTCCTGAAGCACCTCCTGAGGAAAGGGAAAGCGAAGGTCCTTGGCTTTACGGACATAACGCCGCCCAGGATGTAACCTGGGTGTTCTAATCACCCTTCCAAAATTAGTGTGGTCCATAAAGGCTCCACTTGGTCTAGCCTCCGGCCGCAGCCATTGATAGACCTCCTTGGGGTGCACAGTCACCTCCTCGGGAGGAGTGACAAGACGTAAAGTCTCATTGATGGAGGACACCAGATCCTCGACCCCATCTGGAGATTCAGAGACAGACCCAAGAGTAGAACCCCCATCATCTTCCTCACCATCAGAGGAACGCTCCTCCTCAGAGGGAGCCTGGAGCTCTGGAGAGGCCTCACGAGCTCGCTTAGGGGGTCTCACAGTAGAAGTAAGAGACACCCGGGGTAACTAGGAGGAGTAGCTGGGTTTTCCAGCCTCCTATGAAGTGCCTCCAGGGATTGCGACATGGAGGACATCTGGGCCAGCAGAGATTCATTTATCTTACTCTGCGTTTCCCATGTCCCTGGGATCAGCCGAGCCTCAGGGTACAGACCCGCAGATCCTGACTCTGCAGTAACTGTCTGGGTCTCTGGGCGCCCGCAATTATTGCAGGACCCCTCCACCAGTGAACCGTTGCATGTAGCGCAGGTAATGGTGTCCTCTGCTGCCTTAGCAGCATGCTTCCTTACTGAGGACATCTCCACAGTAGGGGAATAAGCCAAGTTGTAAACAAACAAACCGGGGAACCCGGTGGCTTACCGACCGCTAGAAGCGGCAGGAGGAAGCGGTGTAATTGTGTGACCTCCGCGAGTTCCGGTCTCCCTGAGAGTGCAGACACACGCTGCAGCCAGATCCCAGCCGGGAAGTGAGGGAGAATATGGCCGCCGACTGTGAAGACGTAGGCGTGGCCAGGAACACGCGGGAGAACACAAAAAACACGCCCATCAGTGAGTCATCACAAGAGCTGCTTCCTCCCCCTCCAGGCTGCCTCAGCAATGGAGGTGCCAGAGCCCGCAGCGCGGGAAAAGAGTGTGAAGTAATACACATACACACACACAGACTGCCCGCACAAAACAAACAGCAGCAGCCTTCAGCTTCAGCCCCTGTGACACACAGGGCGGTCAGCCAGAGTGACCCCAGCACAGGGTACACTATCAGAACCGCGGACCCGAGGGTAACCGCGCGGTCTGAGTGCCATGCCACCCAAGTGACAGACACTACCCCCAGGCACGCATGAGACCACAAGGGGCCTCAGTGCCGGTCCGGTCTGTAAGCACCTTTAGGGAGGCCTCGGACGGGGGTACAGCACCAGTCCGGAATGTAAGCACCATAATGGGAGGCCTCGGACTGGGCTGGCTCCGTCCGGTCTGTAAGCACCATTTAGGGAGGCCTCGGACGGAGCGGAGCTGTGCAAGGCTCCAGGCTCCCCCTATCCAGAGCCTCCACAGAGGGATGGAAAGGGGAAAGCACGACAGCGTACCGGGAGAACAGCTAAGTGTCCAGGCTAAAAGCCCTCCGGTACCTCCACCAGCGTGTTCCACAAAGGGTGAGCGGGGAGACTGTCGAGGGTCCCGACCGGGACCAATTACCTTGTCTTCATACGCCATCACGTAAGCTGTGAGAATGCAGTGAAGTGCAAGCAAAGCGTGATCCTCCGAGCACACTAAGTTTAAAACTGAGGATTTCTCCTACGGTGGGGGTTTATATGCGGAGGAGGCGGTGTCTACAAACTTGTAGTACCTAGTGTGACCTCCGGAGGGCGGAGCCCTAAACCCCATTGTCTGGGTCTCCCATTATGATGACCAGAAAATAGCTAATACCCAATTTCACTTTCTAACTATATAGCATCACAGGCCTTGGCAGGGATTCTCTCGAGTACATTAACAACATCGAGGGGTTATAAACCCTTGATCTTATTATTTCAAGCATCATCTAATTTATGTAACAATTTCTGCGCTATGATATTGTAGGGAGCCTCGGACCAGCCTCGGACATCCAACTTTTCTGAAACATGCAGAACCTACACAAAAATCTGCAGAACATTCAACACAATCGCTTCACTTGCAGCCTCCTCAAATATTAGTTAGTTTACTGCAAAACCACAGGCCACCGGCAAAACACGGACAGGACAAGCCCGACTACGTGTATTCCCAGTCTCTCTGCTTAATTTCGCAATGTTAACAAAATACTTGGTTTCAGCTTATCTCATTCTCACAGGTGTGGCTGTGTGTTTTTTCACTTGCTAAATGTTCCTCCGTTGTATCCCGGATGCCAGTTGACAAGGGATCACAACTAATTGGACTAAGTGGACTCCTTTATACCATCAGGATTTTTATTTTTAAATCCTTATTACATGCATACGGTCATTCAGTTCAATCAAGGAGTCTCATACTAGTCACGTTCTTTCACACACAATTATTCACCAAACAAATGTTTTAATACACAAATGCAATGTGTTTACACTATCTCTTAAACAAATTTATCTATCTATTTTAATTTAAAAATTATGCAGCTTTGAAAACTTTTTGACAAAATGCTAACTGATTCAAACTGCACACCAACAACGTGCGCTTCACTTCCTTAACTAGCTGAGAATTTTTACTATAAACTGTTCTATAGGCTGAGGCTAGCATCTAGTTTTGCTTCCCCAATATTACTACATCACCTGCCTTTGCAGGGACCCTCTCGAGTAATTTTAACAATATTGAGAGACTACTACATCATCTGCCTTTGCAGGGACCCTCTCGAGTAATTTTAACAACATCGAGGGGTTACAACATCACCTGCCTTTGCAGGGACCCTCTCGAGTAATTTTAACAACATCGAGGGGTTACATCATCACCTGCCTTTGCAGGGACCCTCTCGAGTAATTTTAACAACATCGAGGGGTTACAACATCACCTGCCTTTGCAGGGACCCTTTCGAGTAATTTTAACAACATCGAGGGGTTACAACATCACCTGCCTTTGCAGGGACCCTCTCGAGTAATTTTAACAACATCAAGAGACTACTACATCCCCTGCCTTTGCAGGGACTCTCTGAGTAATTTTAACAACATCGAGGGTTACAACAAAACCTGCCTTTGCAGGGACCCTCTCGAGTAATTTTAACAACATTGAGGGGTTACAACATCACCTGCCTTTGCAGGGACCCTCTCGAGTAATTTTAACAACATTGAGGGGTTACAACATCACCTGCCTTTGCAGGGACCCTCTCGAGTAATTTTAACAACATCAAGAGACTACTACATCACCTGCCTTTGGAGGGACTCTCTGAGTAATTTTAACCACATCGAGGGTTACCACATCACATGCCTTTACAGCAGGGATCCCTCGAGTAACTTCACAACATCGAGGAGTTACCACATCACCTGCCTTTGCAGCAGGGATCCCTCGAGTAACTTCACAACATCGAGGGCTTACCACATCACCTGCCTTTGCAGCAGGGATCCCTCGAGTAACTTCACAACATCGAGGGGTTACCACATCACCTGTGTTTGCAGTATGGATCCCTCGAGTAACTTCACAACATCGAGGGGTTACCACATCACCTGTCTTTGCAGCAGGGATCCCTCGAGTAACTTTACAACATCGAGGGGCTACTACATCACCTGCCTTTGCAGCAGGGATCCCTCAAGTAACTTCACAACATCGAGGGGTTACTGCATCACCTGCCTTTGCAGGGATCCCTATAAGTACATCAACAACATTATAGGGTTCAGAATTTTTTAACTTATCCTGCCATTTTTCCGCCAGTCCACAATTGACCAATTAATATTCATATTATATGGGCCTCGGTCCAACTGGGAACCTCCATAACAATTTCCTTAGCTGTTTCCTTACTTTTTCTGAACATTTTGGTACTCTGCAAAAAGTTCAAGAAATTTGGAAAAATGCCAAATAAGAAAATATTACTAAAAAATATGTTATTTAAATACCCCACTGTGGGGTATCTGTGGGTCTGGTGATGTATTTCTGTTCTGAAGGCGGGTAATATGGATGTATTTCTGTACCTCTAGTGGGTCTGGTGATGTAGTTTTGTGTTAATTATTCTGATCCTGTACACATCTAACAATCCATAACTTGTAAGCTTTCTTGATACATGGCTATGCTAACAAAGTGTTGTGCATTCTAACAAGTTAAGGGTTCTATGTATTTATTTGTTAGAATTATTAATGGGGTTTTCCCAAGCTTGTGAGGAGTCTGCAGTCACTCCATGTGTCCCTCTATGTGCCTCTGTGAATTCTCACAGAGTGCACACTGCCTGCTGTCAGGATTGCCTTGTGCCGGTGGTGAGAGTGGAAGGTCACGTAACCATAGGTATGCAATTTACATACATGCAATCGCGTGCTGACTAGACATGCGAGGCTTCAATCGAGGCTGGACACGTCTAGTCAGAATGTGGCCAGAAGTATATACATCGCATATTTTTGCTCACGACCATCCAATCTTACCATTGACATGGGAGAATCCTGAAAGTGTGCAGTGCACGCGCCATGAGAATTCGGAGGCCTGCAGTCACCTAGACTTTAATCTCAAACCTCGACAAGCCCTTTAATTATAACATTAAACTCCTTAGCCCACTCCTAACAACATGTAATATATTCAATGCCAGAAACAGTTCTCACTGTACCTGTAAGTGTAAAAATCGCATATGGATGATTGGTCACATGACGTCTCCTGAGACCATTGGAGGGAGAGGGGGGGGGAGCGCCAAACTGAACTCTTGCCCCGGGTGCCAGAAAACCTAGATACACCTCTGGGTATGTCGGGTATATATAGAGTTGGTGGACCTACACAGGTCACCTAAACTAGAATATATATTGCACTGGGAGACAGATTTAGGCTTCTCCTCGTCCCCCGAAGATTGGCATTCTGCTATAGCAGGGGTGCAAAAAGCGACTAGATGCATCAACCACGTTGAGAAGCTAAAGAAAATTCACCTCCGATGGTATATCACACCCACCCGTTTGTCACATTTTGGAACGGGACCCCCTCCACTATGTTGGAGCCAGGTGGGGAAAGAGGCTCCATGCCACATATGTGGTGGTCGTGCCCTAAGATCTCACAGTACTGGATGTTGATAGCCAGCCTTTTAAGGTCTATTTCGGGACTGCGGGAGGAACTGTCTCCCCAAATGGCGATTTTGAACATAGGAATAAAAAGATTCACACCGATACTTCAAGGGACGGTACCCTACATTTTGATTGCGGCCAGGCTCTGCCTGCCTACTAAAAGGAAAGCGCAATACCCCCCTCATTATCCGAGGTAATAGAGAAAACAAACTCAATCTTCCAACATGAATACTACCGGGCCCTGGACAGAGTAAAAACACAATAGATGATTGGCACATCTGGGCGTCTCACCCTTTAGCTACACCAGTTCCCCAGGGTTGAATATTGACAGTTACCTGCGTGTAGTTTGAAGCAGAAATCTCTTGTGTGATATACGGTAATCACTTTCACAGTTGGTAGGTTAACCCCCCCCCCCCCCCCCGTCTTTCCCTGTCCCTTCCTGGTTATTGTGCACCCCTTTATATGGTTTGTATGATGACGGTATCATTTGTACTGTTATGATAACCTCTTTTGAATAAAAACTCAATGTTCAAAAATAAAGTATTTGACCTAAAACAGTGCCAATAAAAACTCCAACTCATCCTGCAAAAATCAAGTTCTCGCATGACTCTGTCGGCTGAATATCAAAAAAACTATAATCTCGATACTTCGGTGATGCAAAAAACCTTACGTTTGTAAAAAAGTGTTTTTAGCGTGGTTTCACTTGAATCACGTCTATAAGTAAATGGAAACTGCAAAGTATATGTAATGGTGGTTTAAGATCAGTGGTCCACAGTCATTTAACCCCTTGCAAATACCTACTACTTTTTGAAATCTGTGAAATTGGCTATTGGCCACTGTGATTTCAGGACCCATTTGGGCCGGGCCGGGGTGACCTCAGTTTGATGTGTGCCATAACTGTATATGTAATGGTAATGTGAGATCAGTGCACGGTCAGGTCACCCATTAACAATAGCTGTTACCTATTGACATGTTAAAACTGGCTATGTGCACACTTTGATGCCAGTTCTGATGCCCAGAACGTATTTGGGCCAAGGTGGAGTGACCTGAATTACATGTGGGCCCTCCCTATCTGTGTCTGTATTGTGACATCAGCGCCTCAAACTTATTTAACCGTTTCAATAATATACCTCAGTGCCCACTCTGATATTCAATGCGGTGAGTATATTCAATGCACTGTATTTTATTATGATTTTTGTGGTTTTATGCATAAATAAACGTCCAGAAAATAAATAATTGCTGAAAAAGAAAATGACTTCAGCCCAGAATAAGAAGCCACATTCAGCATTGTTCTGTCGGCGCCATTACTGATGGTACAAGCCACTTCCTGCTCAGGCTCCAGGGTAGGAACCAATGTTGATGTCGCAGTTCCTGTACGGAAGGTTCTGCACATTACACATTCTCTCTCTGGGCCCCTGGATTCGCTGTTTCCCTGGTAACGAAGCTCCCCCGTCCCCCCGACTATGCCGGAGTGAGGCTGCCGGTCACTATGTCCCAGGACGCCTCCCTGGATGAGTTCCGCGCCCGCTGGAGGGCCGAGCTCCGCGGGGAGGTCACAGACCCGGGGACACCGAAACGCCGACGTTCTGCATCAAGCCCGGAGCCCCCCGGAGAGGAGGATGTGGCCTGGAGATATCTCCCCGGGTCACCGAGGCCGGACCCGGACGGAGCGGAGCACCGATACCTGGAGCTGGCGGAGAGCCTGCTGCAGGAGAGGCCGGTGTGTGCCGCGGACAGGCCGCCATCACCACACTGTGCGCCCAGCCTGGTGGAGCAGCTCATCAGCGACCTGGTAAACAGCGTGACGTCATCAAGGCGCGCCGGGGACTGTGCGATCAGCCAATCAGATTGCTGCTGTTATATTGTCACAGTGGGTTAGATAATGAAAGACGCAAGCTGATTGGCTGCATGAGCAAACGAACTGCTTACACTGGTTTGTATGTGTGGGGCCGCAGCATTTAGTAAAGAGTAGAGAGCGAATTATCATACACAGCAGATAGAGGGTGTACATCTAACAACCGCACTGTGACACTATGGGATCCAGCATGATATGAAAATCATTACTGTGTTTCATTACGAAATCCAAAAAAGCAATAGACAGTATTAGAGGACGAGACAAAGATGTCTGACACCGAGAACCTACAATAAACCTCCACAATATCTGCAGTGATATACAAAGGAATACCAATATTGGTCTCACTAATCTGCCCCTCATAAAACAACTTTTAATCTGCCCGCGCTGTATGCAGCTTACTTGGTAAGGGTCATATGGGGGGGCAGCACACTGCGGTCAGAGCCGCCCCACTGCCTGGAAAATCCACCCCAACACCGCCCCGCTGTATAAAGAACCCTGCAAGTGAATTCACACGTCTCGCGTCCGCATAGTGGCGCCTCACTGTGCCCTGTTTAAGAGCTGCACAATTATTATTATTTATTTATAGAGCGCCATTGATTCCATGTTGCTGTACATGAAAAGGGTTACATACAAACAAGTTAAAAATACAACGAGCAGCAAACTAAGGCTGGTTTCCCACTACGATTTTATGAAATCCGACGCTGTCCGATATAAATCTGACCGCATCGGATCCAAATTTGGGCCCATGTGATCCTATGGGGATCGGACCGATTTGGATGTGCACTAAATGGCATCCAAATTGCGTCTGATCCGATTTTGTCCGATTTCTTTCCGGTGCAAAAATCGGAGACTGCTCCGATTTTTGCATCCGAATCAAAAATCGGATCGAATCGTACAAGAATCGGTCCGATTCTATTAGAATGGTTGCCTATGAGAATCGGATCGGATAGAAAATCGGATCCGATATCTGATCCAATTTTCTGTATTGAGCATGCTCAATACCCTAGACCACTCGCAAAACCTCCCACAGCCCTCCCCAGCCATTTAAATCGGATCCGATAAAAAATCGGAAGGGATGGCATTTTCATCGGACAGCATCGGATTTAACAAAATCGTAATGTGAAAGCAGCCTAACAGTGACAGACCGATAATGACAGGAGAGAGACAGTAGGTTGGGTCTGCTCTGGTGGTGGTGGAGCGCCAGGTCCAGTGGTGGTGGAGTGCCGAGTCCAGTGGTGGTGAGGTGACATTGTGGTCATTGCAGGCTGTAGGCTGATCTGAAGAGATGGGTTTTTAGATATCTCTTGAAGGTTCCGAGTGTGGGAAAGTCGGACGAGGTGCAGAATTCCAGAGGATGGGGGATGCTCGGGCGAAGTCTTGCAGGCGGTTAGATGAGGAACGAACAAGTGTGGAGGAAAGGAGGGGGTCTTGGGTGGATCGAAGATTACGAGTTGAATGATATCGGGAGATTAGTTCAGAGATATATGGGGGGTGGGCAGATTGTGGACAGCTTTATAAGTCAATGTTAGGAGTTTAAATTTGGATACGCTGGGGAATTGGGAGCCAGTGGAGGGATTTGCAAAATGGAGAAGTGGAGGAATAGTGAGGAACAGGCCCAGATTTAGGGGGGGGGGCTGCCTAATATTGTGGAACACCTAGTTTCTCCAGGCCCCTTCCACGACAGCACCTAATACACCTATGCTGTCGTGGAAGGGCCCTAGAAACCGAATTAACCTTAAGAATAATTCTATTTTCTCCAGGCCCCTTCCACGACAACATAGGTGTATTAGGTGCTGTCGTGGAAGGGCCCTAGAAACCGAATTAACGTTAAGAATAATTCTATTTTTCCTTTTATTGGGCTCACCTGCCAAACTAATTATCACAGGTATCTGAGATTGATTTCAGTGATCCAAAGAACCCTGAGACACAATACCATCAATGGGTGTCATTGACAAAAAAAAAACAAAAAAACCTATGACACTTAAAACCAATTTGCATAATAATTTGGAACATGGTGTATATGTGTGTGTGTGTGTGTGTGTATATATATATATGTATATATATATATACGTATATATATATATATCCTCAAATGGCAGAAAAATTACTGGGCACTGCAGCTCTCACCCTGTATGCCTGTGTGTGACCTCATACGTATACAGGTGCCAATGTTGACGGTCCGGAATAGCGGTGCACGCTTAATAAAGTAAGAACAAAATCTTTAAGAAAAAATTAGCGGCACTCACCATGTTGATATCTTCTATCTTTTATTTGCCAGAGTATAGGCACGACATGGCTGCTGTCGGAGATCTGACCAGAAGAAGCGGTACAGCACTGCGAAACGGCCCGTCGTCACTCCTCCACACTCCCTCCCCTACAGCAGCCATGTCGTGCCTTTACTCTGGCAAATAAAAGAAGATATCAACATGGTGAGTGCCGCTCATTTTTTCTTAAAGACTTTATATATATATATATACACACACACACTACATGGTGGCCCGATTCTAACATATCGGGCATTCTAGAATATGGATGTAGTTGACATACTGTGACTGAGAGCACTTGTTCAGTCAACGAGAGTGAACTATATATATATATATATATACACAATATCAGTGCACTGTAGTATATGGCGGTACATTACAGCACATGTATAGCAGCACTTTAGTATATGGCGGTACATTATAGTACTTGTATAACAGCACTATAGTATATGGAGGTACATTACAGTACATGTATAGCAGCACTATAGTATATGGCGGAACATTACAGTACATATATAGCAGCACTATAGTTTCTGGCGGTACATTACAGCACATGTATAGCAGCACTATACTATATGGCGGTACATTACAGCACATGTATAGCAGCACTATGGTATATGGCGATACATTACAGCACATGTATAGCAGCACTATGGTATATGGCGGTACATTACAGCACATGTATAACAGCACTCTGGTATATGGCGATATATTACAGCACATGTATAGCAGCACTATAGTATATGATGGTACTTTATAGCACATGTATAGCAGCACTATAGTATATGATGATACTTTATAGCACATGTATAGTAGCACTATAGTATATGGTGGTACATTACAGTACATGTATAGCAGCGCTATGGTATATGGCGGTACATTACAGCACATGTATTGCAGTTCTATGGTATATGGCGGTACATTACAGCACATGTATAGCAGCAGTATGGTCAATGGCGGTACATTATAGTACTTGTATAACAGCACTATAGTATATGGAGGTACATTACAGTACATGTATAGCAGCACTACAGTATATGGAGGTACATTACAGTACATGTATGCAGCACTAAGGTATATGGCGGTGCATTACAGCACATGTATAGCAGCGCTATAGTATATGGCGGTACATTACAGCACATGTATAGCAGCGCTATGGTATATGGCGGTACATTACAGTACATGTATAGCAGCACTATGGTATATGGCGGTACATTACAGTACATGTATAGCAGCACTATGTTATATGGCGATACTCCGCGGCCCCCCCACTCCTCCTGACCCCCGCTCCTCCAAAGTAAAAGTAAAAATAAAAAAATCCTCATTGAGGATATTCACCTGTCCGCCGGCTTGCTCCACCTCTGTCTTCTAGTTCCTACAGGCCTTTACGACCTGTCGTTGCCTGGGAAACCGAAGCTGGGGGCAGGATTGAGCGGGGGCAGGATTGAGCGGGGGGCAGGATGGAGTGAGCAGGGCATGAAGCCAGGGGGGCAGGATGGAGCCAGGGGGCCGGATGGTGGCAAGGGGGGGCAGGATGGCAGGATGGAGCTGGGGGGGCAGGATGGAGCGATCGGGGCAGGATGGAGCCAGCGGGGCAGGATGGTGGCGAGGGGGGGCAGTATGCAGGATGGCAGGATGGAGCGAGCGGGGCAGGATGGAGGCGAGCGAGGCAGGATGGAGCGAGCGGGGCAGGATGGAGCAGGGGGGGCAGGATGGAGCAGGGGGGGCAGGATGGAGCATGGGGGGCAGGATGGAGCATGGGGGGTAGGATAGAGCAGGGGGGGCAGGATGGGGCAGGGTGGAGCGGGGGGGCAGGATGGAGCGGGGGGACACAGGATGGAGCGGGGGGACACAGGATGGAGCGGGGGGACACAGGATGGAGCGGGGGGACGCAGGATGAGACGGGGGGACACAGGATGGAGCGGGGGGACACAGGATGGAGCGGGGGGACACAGGATGGAGCAGGGGGGCAGGATGGAGCAGGGGGGGCAGGATGGAGCAGGGGGGACAGGATGGAGCAGGGGGCAGGGTGGAGTGGGGGGAGGGGCAGGATGGAGCGGTGGGGGGGGGCAGGATGGAGCGTGGGAGCAGGATGGAGCTGGCAGGGCATGGAACCAGGGGGGGGCAGGATGGAGGCGTGGAGCAGGATGGAGCCGGCAGGGCATGGAACCAGGGGGGCAGGATGGAGTTGGGGCAGGATGGAGCCAGCAGTGCGTGGAGCCAGGGGCCGATGGTGGTGGGGGGGCAGGATGGAGCGAGCGGGGCAGGAAGGAGCAGGGGGGAGCAGGATGAAGCATGCGGAGCAGGATGGATGCGGAGGGGAGCAGGATGGATGCTGGGCGGGGGGCAGGATGGAGGCGTGGGAGCAGGATGGGGCCGGCAGGGCATGGAACCAGGGGGGCAGGATGGAGCCAGCAGGATATGGAGCCAGGGTGGCAGGATGGAGCCAGGGGGCTGGATGGTGGCGGGGGGGCAAGATGGAGCGAGCGGGGCAGGAAGGAGCGGGGGGGGCAGGATGGAGCGTGCAGAGCAGGATGGATGCGGGGGGGAAGGGAGCAGGATGGATGCGGGGGGGCAGGATGGAGCGGGGGGGTGGGCAGGATGGAGGCGTGGGAGCAGGATGAGGCCGGCAGGGCATGGAACCAGGGGGGCAGGATGGAGCCAGCAGGGCATGGAGCCAGGGGGCCTAATGGTGGCGGGGGGGCAGGATGGAGCGATCGGGGCAGGATGGAGCCAGCGGGGTAGGATTGTGGCGAGGGGGGGGGCAGGATGGCAAGATGGAGCGGGGAAGGGCAGGATGGAGCGAGCAGGGCAGGATGGAGCGTGGGGGGGCAAGATAAAGCCCGGGGGGGGAACTGGATGGAGCGAGCGGGGCAGGATGGAGGCAGGGGGGCAGGATGAATGCGGGGGTCAGGATGGAGCTGGAGGCGGGGCAGGATGGATGCGGGGGGGGGGGCAGGATGGAGGTGGGGTGGGACAGGATCCCCTCGCCCCCTCTCTGTTCTCACTCGTCTTTAATATCAAAAAAGACCCCTAAGGGACTATGGAATATCTTTGAAAATTATCAATTTATTAAAGAGCTTAATTTAAAAGCAATACAATGGAAAATTCTACATTTAATATAAATAAAGATACAACATGGACTCACAAGGAAGTCCCCCTGAGGAAGTCTGGTGACGAAACGGCGTCGGGGCAGCCGGGAGCTCTGCAACTAGAGGTCTGTACCATCCAAATTTGGGGTGGGTGTACAACCCCCATATGTCATGTTGTATGGATGACACTCACTGTGGGTGATGATAGGCAGTGAATGGGAGGTGTTGAACAAGGGGAGAGTATTATGGGAAAGCTACCCTGCTGTTCATCATAATTAATACCAATTTTCTGTATTATATTACCTTACTGTGGGATTGAGTGATTTGACTTGATGATATTATGGTGAGGGTGGGATCCACACCCTAGATAATCCTCTATAGTGCATCTCCATATGCCATAAGGTACTGAAATAATGATAGTGTAATCCACTAAAATCTTCCAGAATTGATTGTAATTTATGGTTTTTGTGAGTCCATGTTGTATCTTTATTTATATTAAATGTAGAATTTTCCATTGTATTGCTTTTAAATTAAGCTCTTTAATAAATTGATAATTTTCAAAGATATTCCATAGTCCCTTAGGGGTCTTTTTTGATATTAATGATGTGTGGAATACACTTCTATGGTAAAGATTTTTGAGTTGATCTCACTCGTCTTGTACGGTGTACAGCGGTCATGTGACAGGGCGGGCTGTGTGATGTCACATCAGCCCACCCTGTCACATGACGCTGTACAGAAGGAGAAGACGGGTGACAACAGTGGCAGGCGAGGTGGGGGCGGCGGGTACCGGTGCCGGGGGTCGCCACGGCCGTACGCATGTAGCCTTTCGCCAGGTTACAGCTACCATATAATCGTCTAATTTTGAATGCGCGCAGCTTTTTGCATACACGGTCCTCATTGGTTGCTGCGGCTGGCGGCAGCCAATGAGTGCTGGTGCGCGATTTCTGCGTCAGACAGACACGATTAGGGAATTATCACATAGTGTGTATATATATATATATATATATATATATATATATATATATATATAGCACCTCTATGTTGCATATATACAAACCGCAGCCTGTATATTATAATCGTGAATCGTGGTATGCCTTAAAGGGGCCCACTGAGACTATTTCGTCCGACACCCGGGGCCCTCAGAAACCTGGAGCCGGACCTGTGTTGTAGTACATTGTGAACTGCGTACCTTTGGTAAATATCTAAATACATTTCTACAATATATATTCATACATATGTACAAATTTTAATCTTTAATTCCCTTTCAGGACTTCAAGGGTTGACAAGGTCTGTTTGTTACTTTTAGATTACCATCATGGACAATTGTGAAGGAGATAGGCACAGACATCGCACAAGATTTTGGGAGTCTGGGGCTTCTAAAAGACGTAAGGCAAAAGAAGCAACAATGAAATCAACAGAAGAGATAGCAAAGACAAGAAAATTGGACGAGTTCTTCACTATTCATTCAAGGCAAGTGTCGGAAAGGAGTAATGACCTTGTAGAATCTGATGATCAACCTGACAATGTTTCAGTGGAAATGGTTGTTGATCCTGACAAAGAAAAGGCTGAAGTTGTAACATGTACAACTGAAGAACACAAAGAAAAGGAGACTGATAGTGGCACATCTTATGAAGAAAGTGAAGTTGAGGGCCCACCAGGGGTGATGACATTGGACTTTGGCCATTCATTTCGAACAGATGTGAGATTACTGTCTGAAAAGGAGTGTATCAACAATCCAGCACTGTGATGAAAGTTTGTTCATTGTACACTCGATTCAGCAACCTAGAAAGGACCTCAATATTCCAAGAATGTGCACACTTGGGCTTTTCCGTCGTCAAAATTATGATGGAGAAGTCATAACGAGGAATTGGTTATGCTTCTCTCCCTCTAAAGGATACATTTATTCCTTCACGTGCAGATTGATGTGCTTTATTACAGCATCTTCTCAGCTTTCGTCTAATGGATTCTGTGATTGGAAACATTCACAAGAACGTATAAAAATGCATGAGCAGTCAGCGGAACATCTGAACTCCTACAATTGCTTTCAATACGAAGTTAAAAGTGATTGGGCGAGTTGATACGGTGCTAACACAACAGGTCGAGGCTCAGGAGCATTATTGGAGGTCAGTATTGAAACGAGTAGTAAATGTTATTCAGCTTTATTGCCGAGCGTGGCTTAACATTTAGAGGAGGTAACGAATTGGTTGGATCACCTAGAAATGGAAACTTTCTGGGCATTCTTGAAATCATCGCCCAGTACGATGACTTCCTTGCACAGCATATCAAAACTCAAGCCAATCGTGGCAAGGGTCATGCAAACTACCTGTCATCTACAATTATGGAAGAAATTATCAATGTAATGGGCGAACAAGTCCTCAGAGAAATTTTTTCTCGAGTTAACAAATCAAAATACTACTCCATCTCTTTGGACTCCACGCCTGATGCAGCTCACGTTGACCAACTAACCCTTGTATTGAGGTATATGGAGAAAGATGGCCCTGTGGAAGCTTTCTAAAATTCATGGCAAACAAAGGCTATGGTGCTCAAGACATGTTCAATGCCTTGTTGGAATTTTTGAAGAGACATGACCTAGACTTGGGAAATTGCCACAGTCAAAGTTATGACAATGCATCTGCAATGAGTGGCAAATACAACAGCCTGCAAGCCAAAGTGAGAGAGAAAAACAATCTTGCATCCTGGATTCCTTGTACTGCACACTCTTTAAATCTGGTTGCTAAAAATGCTGAAGAAAGCTGCTCGAGTGCTGTACATTTTTTTGACTTCCTTGAAAAGCTGTTCCTCTTCTTCACAGTTTCAATGCATCAGCATCAGCTCCTGACTGAGGCTTTGAAAAATGTTGACTCAGCAACAGCATTGACTCTCAAACGTGTCACAACAATGCGTTGGTCCTGCAGAGCTGACGCTACTAAGGCCCTTACGCATGACTATCAGCAGATTAAAGATGTACTTAAACAGATTGTGAAGCAGAAGGACTGTTAAAACAAATGAATCAGCTTGAAATTGGTAATAACACCACCTTCTGGAATGGTATCCTGCAAAGAACAGATGCTACTATTAAAAATCTACAACACCCAAAACTTGATCTAAACACTGCTGTAGCGTCACTGACCAGCTTAAAAAACTATGTTACATCAAAGCGTGACTCCTTCAAAATTTATGAGAAGCAAGACGAAGAGCTGTCTGGTTTATCTGAGTATGTTCAGACGATAACGCGACACAGGGGCTGAAACGTGTGTCTCAATCAATTGGATTATGGCCATGTGAAAGAAGTACAACTCAGCCCTTCTGAAAAATACAGAACAGAAACTTTCTTGCTTATCATTGATCAGTTTATCGCTTCTCTTGACCAACGTCTTCAAGCATATAAAGATCTATCAAGCAAATTTTAGCTTTTTTAGCCATCTGAAAAAACTGTCTTCAGACGAGCTTAAGGCCACAGCAGAGCAACTCGTCAGGTCTTATTGAGATGACTTGGACATTACATTTATCGAAGAACTGTGTCAGTTTGTAATATTTGCCAATTTATTCACAAACAAGGAGCCAAAAGATATCAGCACTGAACTTTTCATGTACAAGCTTATCATGGAAAAGGGTGTGCATGACACTTTCCCAAATATTGAGATAGCTCTAAGGATATATCTAATTTTGATGGTAACAAACTGCAGTGATGAGCGTTCCTTCTCAGAACTCAAATTAATTGAAAGCGATTAAGGACATCCATGAAGCAGGAACGACTTGTAAATTTGGCTATCATGAGCATCGAGTCAGATTATTGCGTGAATTGGACTTTAGTGACATCATTAGTGATTTTGCAGCACGAAAAGCAAGGTGCCTGGATTGTAAAAAAAGAATGATTTTACCTGAATTACTCCTCATTAATGATTTTTGTAAATAAACTTGCGTTCGTTTCATTTTGTGTTTTTGCATTACATATTGCAACACCTTAAAAAATGGGCCTCCCTCCAAAATGGGCACCGGGCCACCCACCTCTTAAATCCGTCCCTGGAGAGGAGAGAGGTGGATTAGTCGGGCAGCAGAGTTAAGGACAGATTGGAGAGGTGCAAGTGTGTTAGCAGGGAGGCCACAGAGGAGGAGGTTGCAGTAGTCAAGACGCGAGATGATGAGGGCATGCACTAGGTTGAGGAAGGGTAGGATTCTGGAAATATTCTTGCGTTGGAGGTGGCGGGAGGTGGCAAGGGCTTGGATGTGCGATTTGAAGGACAAGGCAGAGTGGAGGGTTACTCCAAGGCAGCGGACTTCAGGTATAGTGCAAAGTGTGATGTCATTTATTGTGATAGATAGGTCTGGTAAGCAAGGTGTGTGAGATGGAGGAAAGATGATTAGTTCAGTTTTGTCTACATTGAGTTTTAGGAAACACAATGCCCAAATTCTCACGATATTCCACTGCGTAGGTGCAGAAGGCTTCTTCACGCTGAGGATTCTATTCCTCAGCAGCCTAGTTGTACCTGGTTGGAAACCAAAAATATGGTGAAGCGCCACATCATTTTAATTTTAATTATTTAATGAAATTAAAAGGGCTTTCCTATATTTTTGGTTTCCAGCCAGGTAAAACTAGGTAGCTGGGGGTAGGGGACAGCCCATACCTGCTTGCTGTACCTGGCTTGAAAATATAAACAAGGCACTCCCAAGTGTTGAGGAATATAAGAAGGTTCTTTTAATTCAAATTTGTGCAAAAACAAAACATTTCAGTCTTGCTCCAGACCTTTGTCAATAATGCACAATCTGAAGTAAATGCTTATAGCAAAAGATGAGCAGCTTATGTCCTTAGCTACGGGTGTGTGGGGACATGTTGTAGACCAGGGGTCTCAAACATGCGGCCCGAGGGTCCGCATGCGGCCCCTGGGGCTTCACTGTGCGGCCCTCGGCAGCTTGGACAACTTAATGATGCATTGCCCCAGTGCAGTGGGCCGCTGAGTCCCCACTGTGTTATGACATCCGGGCGCAGCACCAACAGCAAGATCAGTACAAGCCGCCAGCCAATGAGAGGTCCGCAACTGACAGCGGCGTATGACGTCACCTGCTGGCCTCTGGCTGACCGATTCCATTGATCTTGCTGAGCAACAGAGCTTGTCTGAGCGGTGGCTGGAGGAAGTCATAGCACAGCGGAGGCTGAATATCAGCACAGCTGGGACCACGGCAGCACCCTGCACTGGAGCGATCCATCTTTAAAGTGAAAAAAGTGTGTGTGTATGTAGTGTGTGTGGGAGGATGAGTGTGTAAGAAACTGTTGTGTGAGGAATGTGTGTGTGTGAGGGGTGTGTGAGAGGGTGTAAAAAGAAGGTAAACTAGGATGAGGGCATCACTACTAAAGGGGATCGGGATGAGGGACATCACTAGAAAAAGGGATCTGTGTGGAGGACATCACTATAAAAGGGGATCAAAATGGGGGACATCACTACAAAAGGGGATCAGAATGGGGACATTACTACATGAAGAGGACCAGGATGGGGACATTACTACAATATTGGGACCAGACATTACTACAGGATGGGGATATTGCTACAAGAAGGGGGATCAGGATTTGTACTTTACTACATTGAGCAAAAAATTATGGTATTACTAAAAATATCACTTAGTCCTACAAGGGATGCGGCCCCCCGATATAATTTTATTTCTATGTGCAGGCCCACCAACCCAGCCAAGTTTGAGACCCCTGTTGTAGACGTAGCATCCACCACTGTATAATGTAGTCATATGACTTGTCATATGACTTGTTTATATTTTCATGTTACGAGATGTGAAAGCCTACCAGAGCACCCCACCCTTATGCAGTAGTGCCCTGCTTATTTTCCTGAAGAATCTGCTGTACCTTGGCTGGGATCCACAAATACTATAAAGCTCCACAGCTTTTTTTTTTTTTTAAATATTTCAAGGAATAATTTTATAAAACGGGCTCAACTGTGTTGTGGTTTTGGTGCTTTTTTTGGCTAGGAGATGCAGATGAATACATTGAACACAATGCAGTTTTGTGCCGAGATTGCAACTAAAAAAAAAAGCATGAAATCCATAGACAAAATCGGGTCACACACTGAACACACTGCAACGCAGTTATAACATTGTTATAAAATTATTCCTTGAAATAATAAAAAAAAATAATGACATAGGGCTTGCAGTATTTTTGCATGCCATCCGGTTACAGCAGGCGGGTACGGGCTGTCCACTAACACCAGCTGCCTAGTTTTACCTGGCTGGAAACAAAAATATAGGGAAGCCTTTTGTCTTTAAAATATAACATGAAGTACCGTATATACTCGTGTATAAGCCGACCCGTGTATAAGCCGACCCCCCTACTTTTGCCCCCAAAATCTGGGAAAACCTATTGACTCGTGTATAAGCCGAGGGTGGACCCAGCACAGGTATACAGCCCCCAGCAGTGTGGTATACAGGGCCCCCCCTCAGTGGTATACAGGCCTCCCCAGTGGTAGTATACAGCAGCCCCAGTGGTAGTATATAGCAGCAGCCCCAGTGGTAGTATATAGCAGCCCAGTGGTAGTATATAACAGCCCCAGCCCAGCGGTAGTGTATAGCAGCCCCAGCAGCCTCAGTAATCCAGGGCCCCCCCCCCTTGCTCCGGAAACCTGTAAAGTAAAATATAGTTATCACTGTCCCGCTGCCGTCCCCGCCGCTGCCGACATAGCGATCCTCCATCTTCATCTGTCTTCTTCCGGCTTCCTGTGTTCAGCGCCGGCAATGACGTCATTGTCTGCTCCGAACAGTGTAAACTGGAAAAAGACAGATGAAGATGGAGGATCGCTATGTCGGCAGCGGCGGGGACGGCAGCGGGACAGTGATAAGTATATTTTACTTTACAGGTTTCCGGAGCAAGGGGGGGGCCCTGGATTACTGAGGCTGCTGGGGCTGCTTATACTCATGGGGACCGTATTGACTCGCGTATAAGCCGAGGGGGGTACTTTTCAGCCCAATTTTTGGGCTGAAAAACTCTGGCTTATACGCAAGTATGTACGGTAATTAAAACAAAAATACTTTGGACTCCGCAGTATTTTAATTTGCAGCCAGGTACAACTAGGCAGCTGGGGGCAGGAATCCTTAGCATGACCAATAGCTTTCTATCCCCCCCCCCCCCCCCTCGCTGTGAATTGCAGTGCACAGCCACCCAGAAAATGGTGCTTTTATAGAAGTGCCATTTTCTGGCGCTGTACCCGCATTGATCTTGTGCGGGCACAGCTGATCTTGTGCTAGTGGCAAACTGGGTAATAAAGGGGTTAATGCCAGCTTTGTATTGGCAGATGACACTAAGCCTGAGGTTTCTAATGTTAGGCCAGCATTAGATCTGGCCATTCGGAACCACTAAGTAAATGTTAAATAATACACCACACAGAGAAAAAATACACCACAACAAAAAACACAAACAATATTTCAACTCCATCTTTATTACTCCCACTTACCCATCCACCATCTTCTGCGACGTCCGTTCCTGCTAAGTTCCAAAACTGAATGAGTTTTGGCTGTGACAGTGAATGAGGTGAAATCACTGTCTTGGTCACCTGAGGTTACATAGAGTGATGCGGCTCTCTGACCTGAGGTGAACTCTGCTGCTTTAAAGAGGGACCAAAACTAGTGAGTTTCAGGTCCCACTGTGAGGTGTAACGCAGGAAAGTTCATCTCCGGTCAGAGGTTCACCTGAGGTCAGTGACGCAACTGAGCTCTGACCTCGGGTGAACTTTCCTGCATCACCCTGCTCGGTAGATGCTAGAATGTATGAGCTATTTGGCTGTTGGCATAACATGCAATCACAGATGCCCACTCTGTGACAGCGTCTGTATTTGGCTGTTGCGGGCCCGGAAGAACAAGCGTCTGGATGCCGGTAAGTATAAAGCTTATGTTTAATCACTATCTTCTTTATTTGTCAACTCCCCTGCACCATCTCATAACTTTAAAGTACGAGTTCGAGGTTTGACCTCAAGGTCAAGTCCCGTTCAGCCCTGACCTCGAGCTTTAAAAAAAGTGTGGTCGGGTCCGCCATACCTGTTCATTGGCGGGTTCGCCCATCGCTAGTTACAAGTACTGCATCCAGTAAACAAAATGATACATTGTTGGAATCAGGATCTATTTTCCTTCATTATGCTGCTCTCAGATGATGTAGCAAAAACCTGCCGACAGATTCCCTTTAATTCACTAATTGACCCTAATTGTAAATCAAACCAAATGCAATTTACTCTTTTTAAACTAATAATTTAAATGGTTGTCAACACTAGTCATAATTATATATAAAATGGCTCAGACCACTTAAAATAACCCTAAAGATCCCCTACAAACTCCATATTCCAGGACTCGTACAGTCAGACAGTTTCTTATCTAGTTTTGACCTTGTACCACCAGAAATAGGTGTAAAGGCCTCCTCAATTAATCACTAGCAGCAGCGATGACCTCTGTGATGAGATGAGCCGGCATTTCTAGTATACAACAATGGGAGCAGGAAGCATAGAGCTGTGTGATCGAGGTAGGTATTGGAATAGGACCTGTCAAGGCATCATTTGTATTAGTGTACTTAACTGGTCTAAGGCATTTTAAGTATCATTTTGATCGACTGAGAAACTCCTTTGAAAATAAACATTCTGTGCTTTAGTTTTTCTTGAAAAAGTTATAAGAAAAATATGGGACAGATTTATTCAAACTGTCTAAATTTTTAGAACCTTAAAATGGTCTAAATGTTTCACAGTGACTTATGCTGGTTGATATTATTTTACTTTAGGACTGATCATCTAGATTACGTTTACATTATTTAGTGCCAGAAAGTAGTGGCGCATTTCTTAGCTCATGAATCACCACAATCCTTTCCAGTAAACGGCCCCTCTTACACAAATCCATGCCCTTTAGAGGAACGAAAAGTGCCTAAAACACATAACAAATGTGGTGCAAGCCATGAAAGCCAGCTTCCTTCGTGCCAGAGTCCTTGCTCACTTAGAATAGTAAATCTTCCCCTAATGTTTTCAGGGCCGTGTCCCCTCTTCATTTGACATATATCAGAAACACAGCTGAAAATTGCCAGCTCCACCCTGACTTAAGAGCGACATGAACAAGTCTGCAAAGAAGAGTTTAATTATAGGAAGTAAAGGAACATTTAGAAATTCCATTTCATGTAGGTCATTTCAGTAGAGTCCTCACTATCCTCAATAATATCATTACCTTGGCTAGTGCCATGTGCAGGTTTCCATGTATCAGCGGACAAAAGATTTTCAAATGTGACTTTTCAAAGAGCCACGTCATTAACTAGAGTCTAAAATTAATATTTTAATGTTTGTCTGTGTGCTCCTAATTGGCCTGGCAATGCTAAAGAGTCATTTAGCGAGACTTGGAAACTAACAGAAGAGAAGCTTTCTAATCGCCAAGTCAACAGGCTTTGATTACATGAATTAAGCCTTTAATTTGAGCCGGCTCCCATTTGCTTTCTTAAATGGATAACAAACGTCTGTGCTTCGATTCGGCTACAGAGAGCTTCGCTTTCTGTGCTTAAATAGCACTAAAAAAAACTAAAAACGAAGCAGCAAACCCATTCCCTATTTCATACTTCTTTATGGGACGTGTGGTTGGTTATCTCTTTGTTTTAAACCATTTAAAATTAAGGACAACACAGTACTATATTGTGGGACTAAATCAAATTGGTTGCAGAACCGACACCCTGCCTCGAATTAATGACAACTTATATTATGAGTTTTGAGGGCTTTCACTAAAATATTTGTAGTGCTGATTATTGCCATTAAAAGGAAGTGTTAGTTGAGAGGCCTCAGAGGAAGATATTGCAGAAGTCCAGATGATAGGTGATAAGGGTATGCTCTAACATATTATTAGATCTACGGTTGAGGAAATGACAAATTCTGGAAATATTTTTGAGTTGATGATGCAGGAGGTGGTAAGGGCTTGGAAGTGTGGTTTGAAGGACATGGCAGAATAAAGAGTTAATGTCCAGATAGATGAGCGGCACTCGTGCTTCTTAGATAATTCCGACTTTATTCATCGTAGTTGCATGGTACAGGGAAAAGTGCTTATGGGGAGGGAGAGGCTGGAGGCGACGGCAGCCGTTTCGCGGAGACTTCCGCTTCTACGGGCTCTTGAGAGCAATTCCAGTGCGTTTTATGGTGGCACTGCAGAATGTGATGTCACACTGGGGAGAAATAATCCTGAAATTAATATACACTGCGAAAGCTAAATATAAGTTATCAAAAGGTCTTAAAAATAAACAAAATTAATATTTACCTCTCCGTTCCCGGTTACTGGGAGCCAAGACATCCACGTCTATTGTGCTGCCAGGACCTTCCAGCTCTGTGATTGACCGGTAGCAGTCATGTGGTATGCATGTGTGGAGCCCACTGGGACGGGGCACTCGGTACCGGACCGGGATACTGCTGGGGATGTCACGGCGGTCCTGGTCCGGACCGTGTCCCGGGTTCCGCAATAAATGGGGTGATATTTACAGGGAAGTTTGTCGTGACACCACCCACAGGTTGTGGTCAGTGAGGGGACCACCGCTGCAGTGTCTTGTAAGGGATCACCGGGCTCGTTCCTACCCTTGTAACTTCCCGGGTACTTCAGGAGAGTCTGTCCTGTCAGTATTTTGTCAGCGCTACAGTCTTCCTCGGACCCAGTGGCACCGGTCCGGGTTCTGTTGTTCCTGTCTTTACTGGTCACTCTGTCTTTTACTCTTAGCCTACTCCTCTTGGACTTTGCTGCTCGGCACTCCCCTACTCCTCTTGGTCTTTTCTTCTCAGCCTACTCCGGCCTATTGGCTAACTACTTCCTGTTTCTCCTTTTTATACTGGTTCGTTACCATGACTACGCCTCACCCACTTATAACTGACCCTAATACCCCTTGCCTGCCTAAAGTCCCAGGCTCCGGGTTGGGTCTTATGTCAGTGGATGTGTGTTTTGGAGGTGTTTGTTATACAAACTGTCACTATCTCCTGGCTGTAGTTCCTACCTGTGGCCACCCTGGTCGCAGGGGCGCCACACACGTCACATATCACATGATCGCTATCAGCCAATCACAGAGCTGGAAGGTCCTGGCAGCACAGCAGACATGGATGTCTTGGCTCCCAGTAACCGGGAACAGCCGCCGTAGAGGAAAGTACTCCATTTTTTATTTTTAAGACCTTTTGATAACTCATATTTAGCTTTCACAGTGTATATTAATACACTGTGAAAGCCAAAAGGGCTATCACACATGTCACATGGGGGGGGGGGGGGAGGGACACAGGATTCTTCCGCCCCTGTGTGACATCACTACTCTCCTGCTCTTTTGGGGGAGAAATGAGGCCGCAGAAAAGCGCAGTGTGTGAATGCACAGCATTTTTTTTATCTGCGCTAAATAGCGCGGGTGTAAAACGCGGCGAAAAACGCAGGCCCTCAAAAGCGCAGGAAATGTGTACTGTGTGAACGTAGCCTTAAGGGGGTGTCACACGCGTCAATGTCGTCAGCGATCTGATCGCTGACGACATTGACGGCTGATTGCTGGTGAGCTGTCACACAGACAGACTCACCAGCGATCAATTGACCAGTGACATCATGGAAACGATTTAAATATCGTTTCCACGATGTCCTGCTCCCGCTGCCAGCCTGCTGGAAGCGGGAGCAGCCTGGTCTCCAAGGTACACTGCGGGTAACTAGGCAGCGCGCGCTGCCTAGATACCCGACGTGTACCTTAGTTACCAGCCTCCTCTGCTCACCCGGTGAGCGGAGGAGGCTGGTAACTAAGGTACACAGTCGGGTATCTAGGCAGCGCGCGCTGCCTAGATACCCGACGTGTACCTTAGTTACCAGCCTCCTCCGCTCACACGGTGAGCGGAGGAGGCTGGTAACTAAGGTACACGTCGGGTATCTAGGCAGCGCGCGCTGCCTAGTTACCCGCAGTGTACCTTGGAGACCAGCTCCCAGCGCTTGTGACAGGCGCTGGGAGCTGGAATATCGCTCGCTCCCGGTGTCACACGCAGCGATGCTGCGTGTCCACCGGGCGACAATCGCCAGGTTTCAGAGCTGGTTCTGAAACCTGGCGATCATCAACCAGCGATTTATCGCTGGTTGATGCAGTATGTCACACGCGTCAATATCGCTGCAACGTCACGTGCAGTCGATATCGTGCAGGCGATATTGACGCGTGTGACACCCCCTTTAGGTTTAGGAGCAGGTCTGCAGATGAGTTCAGGAAGGAGACATAATCATTTGATTGGAGGGCATTGAGATTTTAGGATGGGAAGGGACAATAGGAATTATTGAAGCAATGTCGGTAAGGGCATATGAAATCATAGTGAAAGTGAAATTGCAAAAGAATAAAAAAGCAGGTGCAGTTAGTAACAATTGATTGGGCTAACAATCTGATGTGTTTGGGGGCTCTGGACAATTAATCATCAGGAGAAATGTCAATTGTTCATTCCTATTTCAGATTGCTGATTACTTTGTTCTCCCGGAGATAAGCCGTTACCAGTAGAGATAGGTGAAACCGCAGAAGTCAGTAATGGCGGATGTGGACAAGCTCTTTTTTTTTTTTTTTTAATCTGGGTTCTGGACGGGCTTGTCTCGAACCTGAATCTGACCACTGAAATTATTATTATAAAATGGTGGCTATAATTATTATTATAAAATGGTGGCTGGAGGGCTGTTAAAGGTAGGAAAACATTTAGCAGCCGGGTCCTGCTCATTAACATCCGCTGTATATACTGGGCTCTGCCTCCAGCAGCCAATGACAGACACCAACTCTGTGACAGCATCTGTGATTGGCTATTGCGGCTCCACCCTTTGTGCCAGTGTCTGTGATTGGACTGAGGACTTCCCTGCTGATGTCATTGAAATCATGTGACCCCGCTGATGGATCGTGTTCTGCAATCCAGCACAGGCTCACCAGAGTTCACTGACAGCGTGGATACCCTCAGTGATGTTACCACACATTCAGCTGTCAGTGTCTGAGCTCCAGTGAACTGCAGATAGAACAGAGTCACTGCACATAGTGGGCTCTCTCTGGATCGCGTCAGTGGGACTTTTGGGAGATAATAAATTCAATAATCAGCAGGGAAATCCTCAGTCCAATCACAGACACCAGCACAGTGGGTGGAGCTGTAACAGCCAATCACAGACTCTGGAACAGAGTGGGCATCTGTGATTTGCTGTTTAAGACAGTCACCTGCATACAGAGGAAGGTAACGAGCGGGACACGGAAGCAGTATGCATACAGCAATGGAGATTGGTTAGGCCGGTTTCACACTGCAGTTATTCCCTGATCAGGTTCCAACAGGTTTGTGTGCCAAAGCCAGGAGTGTCTCCAAAACACAGAACAGGTGTCAATCTTTCAATTATAGTTTCTCTGCAAGTTCCTCTCCTGGTTTTGGCACACAAACTGGATGGACACTGATCAGGGAAAAAACTGCAGTGTGAAACCAACCTAAGTATAATGCTGCTGACTTAATCACAGTTTTTCTTCCTTTTAAAGTCCTCCCTGACCATACCCAAACAGTAACATGGACTTCTCAGGAAAGTCCGTGCTCGGGGTCCGTGCCCAAACACTAGGTGTTCGGCAATGACCGCAAACTTTATCGGTCGGGTTCGCACATCACTAATCTCCAGTCAATTGCATATGACAGGATTCAGTCTCTGCCAGACTCTTCTTGTGGCGGCTGATGTTCTTCAAAAAATAGAAAATCATATATATATAATTTAATTGTAAATGATCCCTCTTCCCTTGAGGGACATCTGGAAGGCTCCAAAATCTTTGGGATTTTCAGCTAATTGCTCTAATTTTTTTTTTTTTTTTTTTTTGTGCATGGCCAACTTTTGACTTTGTGCCAACTTACAAGTTATACTGTCCAGACCTTACCTAGTCTCTTCTGCTGCTACCGAAAGGCAAACTTAGCAACCTGCAACCGACCTGGCAATCGTATTAATGATCATTTGTCCTCATAGTTTGGAGTGGCCAATGTAAAAAGGTTGTATAAGTAAGTGCTGATTAAATTTGCATGACACTTTATTTACAAACCTTTTACAGTAATATACACTTTACAGTTATTGGTATAATGTGGCATGTCTCCTCAATGAGAGGGAGGTAGAGTACTTAAACTGTGATTGACTGACTGCTAGGAATACTTGAGATGGGAAACCTCTTCTATGGCCAATATTGCTTGGTAACTTTATATTCCTTATAAAATTGAGAATCTAAAGGGCCCAGTACAGATTACTTGTAGCTGTTGGCTGAGCGATTGTTTGGCCAACAGCCTTCTCTCCTGATCCCTCCATACACAGGAATGCCTAGAAGAGAAATCTTAGCCTATTCATCATGAGTAGTGGCAATATGTCTCCAGAGTGGTGGTTATTCCTCATGAGCTAGATGTCTCCAGGAGTAAGAATGAAGCATATGCTGAAAAGAACACCCTACTCAAAGAGAAGCATGGCAGTGACTGTCTGATTTTTTCAGTTTATCTTTGCTTCCTCTTGGACTGGAAACTTGCAGAGTAGGAAAGTCCAGATATTCATGTATATGAAAAACATAGGAGAAAACAGCATGCCTTCTGTGAAGGCAATAATCCCAGGCAATTTTGGTTTTAGAAGATACCCTGGAAGATTCTAGATTGGTAATCCCAGTTCCAAGAACTAAACCCCATTGAAAATATTTTGTGAAATTTGAAGAAATTGGTGGAGGCACGCAAACCTAAGAATGTTAGGGTACCGTTACACCTCGCAACATTGCATGCAATTTCACTTCCAATTTGCTGGTTGCAGTGAAATCATGGACACATTGTTCCATTTGTACACAGCAATAAAATAGAACAATGTGTGCATGATTTCACTGCAACCAGCAAATTGCAAGTGAAATTGCATACAATGTTGTGAGGTGTAACGGTACCCTTAGTGATATCGTGAATGTTCCCCATAGGGAATGGGCTGACATTCCTCAGGAGTGCTGCCAGAAGCTAGTGTCTGGCAATCTATCATGTTTGCAGCAGGTCATAACAGCCGGAGGTGTTCTACAAAGGTTGGTTTCACACTACCGTTTTTTGATATCTGTGTGAATGCAGCTGAAACTGGGTGCACCCGCGTTCGTTTTTGGCCACATTGACTTTCAATGGTGTCGCAGGAACTTGTGAGTGTATCCAGTTCTGTGCGGTTCCCCCTGGTCCAGGTGTTCATGTTTTTTTTCACTGAGACTAAAATTGCATTTTGTTGCGATTTTTGTTGTCTGTTTCAACACCGAGAACACCTGGATATGGGGCAATGCAGGTTCAATTAGAATGTGGTTCTATGGAACCCAGATCTGGCGATATTCAGATCCCGCTGACCCAGGTTTTTGGATTGAGCATGCCTAGTACCCAGTTTTAAATGGCACACCCACTAGGGGTGTACTGCTGTGGGTGCATACAGTTGCATCAAGTTTTACAATTGCGGGAGAATTAAGGGGGGGTGCAGGTTTTACCCGCATTTCCCCGGATTCCAAAAACCGGTAGTATGAAAACAGCCTAAGCTAGACAGACATTTGTCACAAAGGGGCTAAGGGAATAATTATGAGATAGCAGTTATTAGAAATTACGTTTTGGGTTGGGAGAAAGAATGAAGCATATGCTGAAAAGAACACCCTACTGAAAGAGAAGCATGGCAGTGGTTTTCAGATTTTTCAGTTTTCTTTTGCTTTCTCTGGGACTGGAAACTTGCAGAGTAGGAAAGCCAAGATAGCCACATTCATGTACTGTATATTAAACACATAGGAGATAACAGCATGCCTTCTGTGAGGGCAATAATCCCAAGCAGTTCTGGTTTTAGAAGATACCCTGGAAGATTCTGAATTGGTCATCCCAGTTCCAAGACCTAAACCCCATAGAAAATATTTTGTGAAATTTGAAGAAGTTGGTAGATCCCGCTGGATCCAGGTTTTTGGACTGAGCATGCCCAGAATCCAGATATAAATGGCACAGCCACTAGGGGCGTACCTCTGTGGGTGCATCCAGTTGCATCAAATTTTACAAGTGCAGGATAATTAGGGGGGATGCAGGTTTTACCCACATTCCCCCGGATTCCAAAAGCCGGTAGTATGAAAACTGCCTAAGGCTATGTGCACATCAGTCGTTTCTGCTTCTTTGCAGAACGACCGGGAACCGGTGGAGACTGGCAGAAACTGAGTTTTCTGCACTCGCCAGTGTCCCTGGTTTTGTTAGCGATTTGCTAACGTTTTGCGATCGCTTTACTAGCGGTCGGACAGCGTGTTATTGGCGATTTTCCCGGCGTGTTCCTTAGCGATTTCCAGACTGGTCTTTGCTGCACTTGTTCAGCTGGACCCGCTGGAAAAACGCTAAAAAGAAGTCGCTTGCTCTACCTTTGAGAACCGGTCGGAAACCGGTGAATAAACTGAAATCGTCAAGAAGAAAAACGTTGTAATGTACACAGCGTTTTCTAAACTCCATTGAGTATCATGTTAATCCAGCCGGTGGGTAGGATTAACATAAATTAACATAAAACTGAGCGGAAAACGCCGACGGAATCCGGTAAAAAGCAGCCCACAAACCGACTGATGTGCACATACCCTAAAGCGCTTAGTTATCCGCAGTTTACCTTGGGTACCAGCTCCCAGTGCTTGCTGTGAGGCGCTGGGAGCTCGCTGATCGCTGGTCTCCCGCTGTCACACCCAGCGATGCTGCGCGTTCAGCGGGCGATCATCGATAGATTTGTGAACATGTTCACAAATCTGTGATCCATGACTAATCGTTGATTGTTGACAGGTGTCACACGCAACGTTGTCATTCATGACATCGCTGCAGCGTCACCAAAATGGTCACGTTGCAACGATATCGTGAACGATATTGAAGCGTATGACAGTGTCTTAAGCTAGATAGACATTTATCACAAAGGGGTTGAATAATTCTGAGATGGCAGTAGTTACTAGATGTGGCATTTTGGGTTGAGTTTGGAGAAACCACTCGCTATAATAGTGGTGTTATTTAAAGGGAACCTGTCACCCTAAATAACCCTTATAACCTATTAATACCTGTCCCTGCAGCCTTACAGTACGTTCTAACACACCCTGTCTCACCTTTTGTAGTAATCTACAAGTACAATAATGGGTCATTCCATGTCAAGTGATCCAAAAATGAATATTTTTTTTCCCTGACGTCCTCAGATTTTTTAAATTTTTTTCTATATGAAGAACAACTTTAGTTAATTACAAAAAAAAAGTTTTGAATTTTTTTCTTTATCAGTTAATTTTTTACAGATTTTTAAAGTTTTAAAAAAGTGCGAATTTTGGCCTGGTATGGCTTTATATTTTCTATCATATCTCGGGCTAGAAATAAGATAGAGAAACAAAATAAACACCAATCTACTCAGAACTGTGCAGGCTTTCACCAGATATGTCACAAGAGGATCTTTGTTAATATTTTACCCATGTGATCGCAAGCGCAAAACTTTAAAACGCATTTCCGAAAAATCGGCGCGCTTTAAATATTTCAAAAACTGCCCATGTGTCTGCTATGCTCTTAGCCACATCTGTACCAAATTTCAAGTTGGGATCGCAATGGGATCATATTTTAAAATATTTTCATATTAATAGCGTCAATGGGTCATTCTATATCAAGTGATCTAAATATGAATATTTTTTTTTACCTGACGTCTTTAGATTTTTTTAATTCTTTTTCTTTATGAAGTACAACTTTAGTTACCGTATATACTTGTCACGGGTGGCACGGATGACAGGGTGGAGGCCACGCGCAGACGATCCCAGCGTGTGGCCCACCAGCCATAATGGTGGAGGATGGTCCGTCTCTTTCAGGGGCATTTACCTTCTGTGTAGATGGAGAGAGGGTGTGATGGGATCTCGCTGTTATGGGGGGACGGCTGTGGAGGTCTTGTGCTCGGTCTGGTTTTATCCACCAATATCGTAGGTCACTAGGACCCAGCAGATTCCTTCCACTTTTATAAGGAGGTTCATTACCCTTCCTCGGTGCAGGTGATAGTTCCTTGTGCACTCATTATCCTTGCTCCAGCAGACGCGGAGGTTGTGAAGGTTGCTGAGTTCTGCTGTCAGATAAGTGTTTCCTTTTCCCAAATGTCTGTCTTCCCTGGTGTTTGTCTTTAGTTGATAGTGGAGGGGTCTAGTGAACCTCTCCATCTGATCCTTAGATAAGATAGTGCTAGGATCAGAGAGGGACGAGGTTCGTGGTCGGCGACAGTTGAGGAGACTGTATAGGGACGTTAGGGCAGACAGGGTCAGCTCTAGGAAGTCTAGGGGTCACCGTCTCCTTCTTGTGCCCTTAGCGTTAGGGACTCCTTATTCCCCCCCCCGTCGTTATCCTACGCTGGGTGTCTTCCCCACTCCCAGCGTGACAATACTCGTGTATAAGCCGAGTTTTTCAGCCCAAAATTTGGGCTGAAAAGTCTCCCCTCGGCTTATACACGAGTCAATACGGGGGGGGCTGTGTCCGGGGCTGTGGAGGCTTCAGGAGGCGGGGGGGGGGGGAAGGCTGCTGTATGAGCGGCCCCGTCACGTGGGGCCACTCATTACATATGCACTGCTTCCCCTGTCAATCAGCGGCAGGGGGAAGCAGTGCATAACTAAATAAATCCCCCCCAAGTGCTGGCACCTGCCCCCCTTGTAAGGGCCCCCCCCCCCCGATGGTTATATTACCATTCCGGACTTCTGATCCGCGCCGCTCCTCGGTGCTTCATCCTCGCTGCTCCGTCTGTCTTCTACATCCGGATCTCCGGCCGTCGCAGGCATGTGACGTCATCGCGCGGGCCGGGGATCCCGGATGTAGAAGACGGACGGACGGAGCAGCGAGGAGCAGCGAGGAGCGGCGCGGATCAGAAGTCCGGAATGGTAAGAGAAGCGGGGGGGGGGGGGCGCTTGCAAGGGGGGGCGGAGTGAGGCAGCATTTGGGGGCTGCTGCGGACCCCCAGGGGGCTGCTGGGGACCCCCTGGGGGCCGCTGTGTACCCCCAGGGGCTGCTGGGGACCCCCAGGGGGCTGCTGGGTACCCCCTGGGGGCTGCTGGGGTACCTGCTGGGGACCCCCTGGGGGCTGTTGGTACCCCCAGGGGGCTGTTGGTACCCCCTGGGGGCTATTGGTACCCCCTGGAGGCTGTTGGTACCCCCAGGGGGCTGTTGGTACCCCCTGGGGGCTGCTGGTACCCCCAGGGGGCTGTTGGTACCCCCAGGGGGCTGTTGGTACCCCAGGGGGCTGCTGGGTACCCCCAGGGGGCTGCTGGGTACCCCCAGGGGGCTGCTGGGTACCCCTGGGGGCTGCTATATGTACCCCTGGGGGCCTGCTGTATACCACTGGGGCTGCTGTATACTACCACTGGGGCTGCTGGGGCTCCTGTATACTACCACTGGGGCTGCTGGGGCTCCTGTATACTACCACTGGGGCTGCTGGGGCTCCTGTATACTACCACTGGGGCTGCTGGGGCTCCTGTATACTACCACTGGGGCTGATGGGGCTCCTGTATACTACCACTGGGGCTGCTGGGGAATCTGTATACTACCACTGGGGCTGCTGGGGAATCTGTATACTACCACTGGGGCTGCTGTATACTACCACTGGGGAGGCCTGTATACCACACTGCTGGGGTCTGTATACCTGTGCTGGGGTCCACCCTCGGCTTATACACGAGTCAATAGGTTTTTCCAGATTTTGGGGGCAAAAGTAGGGGGGTCAGCTTATACACGGGTCGGCTTATACACGAGTATATACGGTAATTACAAATTAAAAGTTTAGAATTTTTTTCTTCATCAGTTAATTTTTTACAGATTTTTAAAGTTAAAAAAAAGGGTGAATTTTGGCCTGGTATGACTTTACATTTTTTTTATCTCAGGCTATTAATAAGATAATGAAGTGAGAGAGGCATCATTTTACTCAGAACGGTAACAGCTTTCATTTGATATGTTACAAGACTATGTTTCTTTATATCAAATTCAAACTATTGACGGGCAATTGTGAAAAAATGACTGATTGTGTTCTTGGTTATATTTGTGCAGAGATTCAACTTGGGACCTGTCAAATTTTATATATTTTTTATTTTATGGTTGTATGAGTTATCACAACTTATTGAATAAAACATTTATATGCAACAAAAAAGAAACACAAAAAACAAATCCCATAAGTGCCAGGATAAATACATCTTAATCATCAGAACACAACGCTCAGCATTTTCAACTTGAATGTATTGAACAAACCAAAAGAAGAAAGGTGATCATATCCTCAAGTTTGATTAAACAAGATTAAAAGAACCAAAAATGTTAACCCCTCTTTATACATATAAATTTGTTTTCTATTCTATCACTAAACATGTGATTTATGAAGTGTTTAATAAGAATAGTACAGTAGTTAAATCATCGTTCTATAAATTATGAACTAATCAAACAATTAATAATATGTTTTTAAAGTGGCATTTTATCAATTTGTCCCTTCTAGTTGGTGAAATGTAATCTTGTCCATAAACGCTTACTAAAAAAACACCAAAATTTGCCAGGTAAATACCCATTGCACTTAGCAGCGGCTGCCAGCTCCTCTGAGAGGCAACACAGGTGTCTGTATGCCGGTACTCAATCACCTACAACCCACAGTGGGGGCGGCTGTGACACCAGCGTCCTGCCATACTGTCAGGGAGGTGACTGGTGGCATTTAAAGACACGAGGTTACCAAGGGCTCTGCCATTCACGGTACATGCAAGGCATAGTCTCAGAGCAGCCTATTGGTCACGCCCTTCTATTAGATCAGGCGGGCTGCTCCGCACTGATTACATGCCTCACAAAATGACAGACGCCCCCCAGAGGGCTCAGCCTCATACTGCCGATAAAAAAAAAATGCAATAAAACACTAAAGATGAAAATGTGAGGTGTTTGTGGTATTTTGGCCAAAGTACGTAAGCTGGTAACCCACGGTCAAGGGCCCTCACGCTTACCAGTCCTAACCACATGCCTTTTGCGACATGTATGATTTATGTTATATCATATTCACCGAATGGACTTAAAAACATTGAAAAAACTCACCAAAATTTGCCAGGTAAATACCCATTGCACTTACCAGCGGCTGCCAGCTCCTCTGAGAGGCAACACAGGTGTCTGTATGCCGGTACTCAATCACCTACAACCCACAGTGGGGGCGGTTGTGACACCAGCGTCCTGCCATACTGTCAGGGAGGTGACTGGTGGCATTTAAAGACACGAGGTTACCAAGGGCTCTGCCATTCACGGTACATGCAAGGCATAGTCTCAGAGCAGCCTATTGGTCACGCCCTTCTATTAGATCAGGCGGGCTGCTCCGCACTGATTACATGCCTCACAAAATGACAGACGCCCCCAGAGGGCTCAGCCTCATACTGCAGATAAAAAAAAAATGCCACCAGTCACCTCCCTGACAGTATGGCAGGACGCTGGTGTCACAACCGCCCCCACTGTGGGTTGTAGGTGATTGAGTACCGGCATACAGACACCTGTGTTGCCTCTCAGAGGAGCTGGCAGCCGCTGCTAAGTGCAATGGGTATTTACCTGGCAAATTTTGGTGAGTTTTTTTTAAGTCCATTCGGTGAATATGATATAACATAAATCATACATGTCGCAAAAGGCATGTGGTTAGGACTGGTAAGCGAGAGGGCCCTTGACCGTGGGTTACCAGCTTACGTACTTTGGCCAAAATACCCCAAACACCTCACATTTTCATCTTTAGTGTTTTATTGCATTTTTTTTTCAATGTTTTTAAGTCCATAAACGCTTACTAGCAATCGCCATTTCCTTGTGTGTCAAAGAGTATGTCCGGCCTGTCACGGTGTTAGGCTCCGCCTGAGTTAATATCTGATTTTTGTGCACTTTTAAAATGTCTGTCTTTCTTGGATACACAAAGGATGGCGGTGGACCAGAAGGATGCAATAAAGTCAATTCTACTTCTTCATTTTCACAATCTTTGGAGAGTACAGTAGCCAGCCACCAGCGCCAATCATATTCATATATTTTCAAAAGGATTGCAACAGTGTCTATGATAAAATGCTGTTTCTTGAGAAGTAGCAGCCATTGCTGTGTGGGAAAAATACAGTTAATATTAAGTAAGGAAGATAGGTAATAAAATAAAGATTTACAGTACACTTGAGATAGAACTGTATTACTATAAAGTGAGTTTTAGGGCTAGCGCGCACAGTTTTTTCTGTCTGCAGATACACGCTGCAGTTTTGGCAGCTTGTTTTTCTACCAAGTTTTTACCACATATGCGTTAGTTTTTTTTAATCGCTAGTGAAAAAAATGGCAGCTTTTTTTATATAAATGATAAATGCTGCGTTTATTGCAGCGATTAAAAAGTAGTTCAAGCAGTGATTTACTCACTCTTGAGTGTTTCCAAAAACACTGCATGTGGTGAACCCCATAGAAATCAATGGGGCTGTTTTTCTGAATGATGATCCCTAAGAATAGCACTGTGTGT
This sequence comes from Allobates femoralis, assembly GCA_033576535.1. Classification (NCBI taxonomy): domain Eukaryota; kingdom Metazoa; phylum Chordata; class Amphibia; order Anura; family Aromobatidae; genus Allobates; species Allobates femoralis. The sequence continues at coordinate 695,095,555 of JARQOC010000003.1, read as the reverse complement.
ATTGGCCCTTAATAATAATAGCATTAAACTATTAATATATTTACTCACCCATATTTTAGTACACAGCCTTGATGGCTTTGTACAGACTATTGTTTGTTCAGGAGTGAAGATGTCCAGACATGTCAGGACATGAAAGGTCTGAATGAGCTGTCTTACTTCCTGAATGCAGTGGGTAGACACTTAACATGATTGACAGAGCTGCTAGCCTATCATCTGCTCTGCATTCACTGTCTATCCCTGTGCTTTCTCAGGTTGAGCCCTAACAAAGCTTTATCCTATATGTCCTCTCCTGCTTCTAAGCTGTAACATATCAAAATAATACAGTAATGTCTAAAAATAATGGATTTGATAAATATAGACCCCACGCTTTTAGACTACAGGTTGAACAGATCTGAATTCAAGATTTTTGAATTGACACTATAATAGTTAAATATTTTAAAATATGATCCCATCACGATCCCAACTTGAAATTTGGTACAGATGTGGCTAAGAGCATAAAAGACACATGGGCAGTTTTGGAAAATTTTTATTAAAACGTTTTTTCGGAAATGCGTTTCAAAATGTTGCGTTTGCGTTCGCATGGGTAAAAAATTAAAATTAACAAATATACTCTTGTGACATATCTGGTGAAAGCCTGGACAGTTCTGAGTAGAATGGAGTTTATTTTGTTTCTCTACCTTATTTCTAGCCCAAGATAAAAAAAATGTAAAGTCATACCAGGCCAAAATTCACCCTTTTTTTAAACTTTAAAAATCTGTAAAAAATTAACTGATGAAGAAAAAAATTCTAAACTTTTAATTTGTAATTAACTAAAGTAGTACTTCATAAAGGAAAAAAAATAAAAAAAATCTAAAGACGTCAGGTAAAAAAAAATATTCATATTTAGATCACTTGATATGGAATGACCCATTGACGCTATTAATAGTAAAATATTTTAAAATATGATCCCATCGCGATCCCAACTTGAAATTTGGTACAGATGTGGCTAAGAGCAAAGCAGACACATGGGCAGTTTTTGAAATATTTAAAGCGCGCCGTTTTTTTGGAAATGCGTTTTAACGTTTTGCGCTTGCGATCACATGGGTAAAATATTAACAAAGATCCTCTTGTGACATATCTGGTGAAAGCCTGTATAGTTCTGAGTAGAATGGTGTTTATTTTGTCTCTCTATCTTATTCCTAGCCTTAGTTATGAGGAGAAACGTAAAGGCAGGCAACAGCGAAATTCACACTTTTTCCGAACTTTGAAAATCATTTTTAAAAAAAATAAATTTTAAAAAAAAATGTTCTCTTCACATTATGCATTGTCTGACATGCTATTATCAAATAACAAAATCTCAAAAGAATTAAAAATATAGAGGTAATAATCATTGGTTCACTTGACATGGAATGACCCGTAATGTAGTTTGCAAACTTACGAAAATCTTGTTAGAGGGGCGTTCCTCCAAGGCATTTTGACCGGTAGGCGGGTCTCCTGTGCCGCGCTACCCCTGCCTCATTGCTCTAATATGCCCTAATGGGCATCATTGTACAAATGCATGTGATGCCGGGATCGCCGCGTCGCTTCCGGTCGCACAGGCAGACTTCAGCATGCAATCTGCGCGTGCGTGAAGTCTGTCTGTGAGACCCGCGTCCGGAAGCGGCGCGTCCCGGCGTCACGTGACCGCGTCACAGCGGTGACGTTGCGGGCGTGATATTGAAATCGTGCCCGCGCTCTGCATTTGTACAATGACGCCCAGTAGGGCGTATTAGAGCAACGAGGCAAGGGTAGCGCGGCACAGGGGACCCGCCTACCGGTCAAAATGCCTTGGAGGAACGCCCCTCTGACAAAATTTTCGTAAGTTTGCAAACTACATTATTGTACTTCTAGATCACTACAAAAGGTGAGACAGGGATGTGTTAGAATGTATTGTAAGGCTTTAGGGACAGGTATTAATAGGTTATAAGGGTTATTTGGGGTGACAGGTTCCCTTTAAACTGCTCTTGTTTGATTATTTTATTGTGTCCAGCAAAAAGTTTGTAAAAATGACAAATGTATTTTTGCAATGGACTTGAATAATTTTGATTGCATTTATACAATAAGTAGCAATGAAAGTACATTATACACTCACTCGACCTCACTCTTATAAACTGACAAAATGAGAGGTACAGCTGCATAGAAAACAAAACCAACAACAACACATGAATATAGTACAATAAATCACTGCTACTTTAAAGTAACTGGAGTACATTGTCTTATACAAAGCCTATAGACCGAAAGAAAAGCATCTTGACGAATACTCGTCTATGGAGAGACGCTGAGGATATCATCTGGTATATGATCAAAAAAAGCAGGAAAGACAATTGGTGGTTTGAAGTGTAATGCGGCAGATGAACTGAAGGTTAAACTTTCCAATTTAATAAGAATCACTGACAATTCAGCTCCCCAGATGCTATCGCTTTATTTTTATTTTTTACCTCCTTATTGTTTGTCTCATCAAAGTTGAAAGCTCTTTACTGAAACTTTTAATAGTTCTTCTATTTTTTTCCTTGTAAAAGGGTTTTACAGGTTCAGATGATAGCAGTCCCTAATGGCTATTAATGAACAGTTAAAAAGCGTTCCATCTTTATAGTTTCCTCCTTGTTTTTTATTGTATACACTATTAAAGCTGCAAATGTAAAAAAAAAGTGATTTGATCAATTCCCCAAATGCTGGGTTCACACTGGCGTTCTTAGTTCTGTTTCTTTTCAGTAAAATGAAGTTGCGAACAAAGTGGACCCTAATGACTATTAACTCCTCAAGGACCAGGTGATGTGGATTATTTTTTGCACTTTTTTTTCTTTTTCTCCCCTTTTTACAAGAGCCATAAGGCCCTGTGCACACAGTGTAGTTTTATCACAAAACTGCATGCAAATCCTTATGGTGGGTTTACAAGCCGCGATATCGGTCCAACTCCGACCCAACTCCGACAAAAAGTCACGTGTTCGTGAGTTGACCGATATCGTTCCTGCATCGTACTGTTTGAAGGTACAATACGATGCAGGAACGATGGTAATCCGATATCGGGGTCGAATGAGCGTGCTATTCAACGCCCGATATCGGATGCCTGTTGGAGCCGATCGTTGCGTGTAAACATCCAACTCCGATGTGTACTCGCACGTCCCATTACTCCATGTTAATGGTCGTTACTGGGTTGGTGGCGTACACATCGTAGGACGTTGTTTCCGATATCGCAGCGTGTAACCGCCCATGTGATATGGGAAAGTGCTCAAAAATGCGCGCTCCGCGCCGTTGTATAGCAATATCGCCCGATATCGGGACATGTAAACCCATTATACCAGTATACAAATTGACACCTGTTCTGAGTTTTGGAGACACTCCTGGTTTTGACACACAAACCTGATCGAACCTGATCAAGGAAATCCTGCAATGTGAAGCCAGCCTAACTGTTTTATTTCTCTTGTTTTGGCTTCAGCCTCACTGGCGAGATAACTTCAGGTGACATGATAGAGTCTCTTGTGAGTCATGCATGCATCACCTGGAACGGCCACGGCTCTCTGGGCAGGAGCGTGTCCGCTATATAGAAACACATGCAGCTGACACACATCTGTCCAGAGAGGCGGCGGTCATTTCGGGTGATGCATGTGAGTCCCTCACATGTCGCCCGCCTTTCTTTCGCCAGTTGGACCGCTGACTTTTGTGAGACAAGTTGGAAGTTTTGAATGACAATTAAATGTTTTTTATTTTTTCATTGTCCACATTGTGTAGTAAGAATGAGTGATTGTTAGAAATATTTATATACCGGAGCCAGCAATTTCTTTGTTCAGCCACGCTGCTGCCATGTGCCTAGGGGGTGCCACGTATGCCCCACCTTCTAAAAAATACTGGTTACTGAATGTGTGATATGGCTAGCGTATAAAATGGCTGTGTAACCTAATAGTTTTTTCTTAAAAAGCCATAACATTTATTGATATCACAAGATGCACATTGTAATTTATATGATTAAAAAAGTAATAAAAAATAATAATAAAAGTACTAAAGGTATTTAAAAGTTCTAAAATGCAGTGACTCTGCGGTCTTCTATGGTGTGAAAAAGATTGGGAGTTGTGTCTCACACCATAGAAGACCGCAGAGTCACTGCATTTTAGAACTTTTAAATACCTTTAGTACTTTTATTATTATTTTTTAATCATATGAATTACAATGTTTTTTAAGAAAAAACTGTATTAGGTTACACTGCTATTTCTCCTTCGCCTCATTGGGGGACACAGGACCGTGGGTGTTATGCTGCTGTCCACTAGGAGGCGACACTAAGCAGAATCTGCAAAAGAGTTAAGTGGCTCCTCCTCTACAGCATATACAGCCTAGAGCAGGAAGTGCTTCTCCAGTTTTTGCTTAGTGTCGAAGGAGGCACACGACCATTTTTACTCTCTATTTTTTTCATCTTTTTTTCTTCCAATGAAGAAAAGTGGGTCCGGTGTGACCCCCGGCATGCTCCTTCCTCGGCCACCCACTGTTGGGGCGCTGGGTTGACGTTGAGAATCGTTACATATGCCGTACTCCTTTCTCGGCCTCCCACTGTTGGGTTGCTGGGTTAAAGTTGAGACAGCCCAGCATAACATCCACCTTCCTCACTCCCTCGGGGTCCTGAGTTGAAGCCAGAGCTGGACTACCTGCCAGATGACGTCCCCCTAATCACCTTCTGGGTGCTTAGGCTGAGGCACCACAGGTATCAGCAGCACATGCTGCATTCTGGGCTGGGATTCTGGATGGATGCCTGCAGAAGCACAGGCTCAGAGACGACCCCCTAATCGCCCTATGGGTCATTAGGCTGTGGTACTACAGGTATCAGCAGCACATGCTGCATTCTGGGCTGGGATTCTGGATGGATGCCTGCAGAAGCACAGGCTCAGAGACCACCCCCTAATCGCCCTATGGGTCATTAGGCTGTGGTACTACAGGTATCAGCAGCACATGCTGCATTCTGGGCTGGGACTCTGGATGGATGCCTGCAGAAGCACAGGCTCAGAGACGACCCCCTAATCACCCTATGGGTCATTAGGCTGTGGCACTACAGGTCCCAGCAGCACATGCTGCATTCTGGGCTGGGATCCTGAATGGCTGCCTGCAAGAGCGCAGGCTGACAAGGAGATGAGACGCCAAAGAGCATGAGATGACCCCCTAATCACTATGGGCCATTAGGCTGTGGCACTACAGGTACCAGCAGTGCAGCTGCATATCCTGCTGGGACCAGTACCGAATGTGCCAGGATCCCGGTGGGGTCTGGGTCCTCCAGCCCCTACTCAGCCCTGCACTGCTCATGCATAGTTGGGACATAGGTGTCTACCAGTCCCCCCCTCCTGCACTGCTCCCACAGCACATGGCAGAGGAAGAGGTGCCCAGCTCCCCCTGTGCTGCCCCTGCAAGTGCAGGCAGCAAGGTACCTGTGCAGTAGAGATCCGTTATGGCCCCCCTCGCGGCCATCCCTGCAGTTTCCGGAAGATTTCCGGACCTCCGCGCCGACCCCCCCACTATTTGCGGGTCCGCAAATCACGCTAGGTCCCGGCTTCGGGCCTAGCGTGGAAGGCGCCGCCTATGCCCGCCCACCGCCCGCCCTTTGGATCGCGTCAAATGACGCTGGGCTCCACAGAGAGGGGCGGGAAGTCCCTCTGGGCGCTTGTTCTGCGCGCCCATTCAGGTTCCCGCCCCCTCTTTCCCCTGCTGACGGCGCCAAATGCCTGGGCGCCATTATAAAGCCCTGGGGCACAAACACACTGTGGGGCAGAGTACACATATACAGTGCGGCAGGCTGTGGGGGCATATAACATGACAGGCTGTGGGGGCATATACAGGGGAGCCAGCAGGGATATATTTTCCCTGCTGCAGCTCTCCTCCCCCTATACATCAGAGGACAGCCTGTGGGGGCATATGCAGGAGAGCCAGCAGGGATATCCCCTTCTGCAGCTTCTCCTCTCCCTGTACACCAGGTGACAGTCTATGTGAGCATATACTGGAGAGCCAACAGGGATATACCGTATTCCTTTCTGCAGCTTCTCCTCTCCCTGTACACCATGTGTTACAGGCTATGCCATGTGTCACAATCTATGTAGGCAGGAAAGCCGGCAGGGTTTTTCCCTGCTACACTCTCTCCTCCTCTGGATTTAATAGACGGACAGTGGGCAGACCGACATATTTCTGTCCTGAAATACTCTGTGCTGCTGCGAAGTCAATTTTATTGTAAATTTTTAACTTCATAAAATGCTGCACGACGTTGTCCTCAATGAGTGTGCAGCCCCTAACAGAGCTATCCAGACATACTCTGTGCTGCTGTTAACCTTATTTTTAACAGCTATACATAATGTCAGTGAAGAAAACAGGCGTCAGATTATTCTCAAGTACGCACAGGGGAGACGTGATCCACTGGATGCACTATGGACGTAATGTGTTTATTGTGTCATCGCAGTGACACGACTTCGCCTATGGTCATACCACATCGGAGGTGTCCCTCTTATGACACTCAACCAGCGAGCAGAGTCCCTCTGCCTAGTGCGGGTGACACACTAATAAGGCACGGTCTGGTTTTTCCTTACACCGTGTCAGCCCTGATGCCAGTACCTGTCAGAGCATATAATGCTACATCTAAATAGACAGTCATTCCGTCTGCAGCTATGTCGCAGTTTATGGGAAACTGGCATGCAGCAGGATGATGGCTCTGATGTCTGATGGTTTTTCGCAATTCAAACCCAGACTCGAACCTTTATGCATCTCTGGTAGGACACCAGGACAACATATTTAGGAAAGCTCGATACTTCGAACATTAAACTGTGTCTCACAGGACGCAAGACCGTACCCATGGGACCCTCAGCACCCCATTTACCATAAGGGAGTTTTGTTAGTTGGGACTCCATGGCATGTTTCGTGCGGTACCCTATCTGAAACATGGTTCCCCCTAGGGACACAGTCCTGCTGAACAGAACACAGCACCAGACGGTGTCTCACTCGCCGTCAGCAATCCAGATTCCAACCTTTTGGGAATTAATTTAGCGGATCATCGTCTAGATGGACACAAACTCGAGCAACGCACATGTAGCGATCGCAAACGACCATCCAAACTCACATCACGGGCCCCTTAATTGAGGGAGTCATATGTCGGTGCTACACGCAGAGCGTGCTTAAACATTCTATTCCAATTTCCTTGTAGTCCCTACCAAGTACGTGCGGTACGTCCTGTGCTGGACTGAAACAGCTAGACAAAATGCCTGGGACAGATTTTTCCGCTCAGATTCTCTCCGCTGCATGATAATTTTCCAGGGAACACGGAGAATACCTTGTACCCCTAGATATACAGGATGTATACCTGCATGTTTTCCCTTGCAGCCACTTATCATATTTACATTTTGCAAGGACCATCCTAATTGTGGCGCCTCCGTCCACGCTTGTTACAGTTCCTGAAGAGGTCACAAAGGTTACGGCAGTCGCCTGGTTTTCCTGCGTTCCAGGGACGTGGTCAATCTTCCATGCCTGGACAATTTACCCATCAATGCACGACCTTCAGAAATTAAGAACGCAGCGTTTCTATTACGGTGAACACTTTATTAAGACTTGTTTGGCTGGTCATCCTCCACAAGTCTACACCAGTTTTCACTGCAGTCTCTAGTATTTTCGGAAGGCGGTTCAATACTTCCATAGTCAGACTTCTCCGAGAATAGGCATGGGCACTCCAACTAGAAGTCTGCACTCTCCTTCAACTCAGGCCTTCCAGAGCTGACATGACGGTCAGAGGCAGGACGGTTGCAGCACAGGTAGCCATTACTCTGATGCACCTGCTCCTCAGGCCTCCCCAGTTATCCATGCTCACGTCATGAGATAAGATTATACGATCAGTTATCAGGAGGTGTCATCTTCCAGTACCAGCCATGTAGTATCTCCTGCGGTGACTCAGCCACTCACTAGTACGCAGGGGGAAGTATTTTCTTCTGCCAAGTTGAAAGGTGCTATTCACCGACATGCATCAGACAGAATGAGGTGCGCTGTACCTCCATCTCAACACTCGGAACGATTGGTCCTGATCGGGTCAGCAATACCCATCATCCTTTCAGAGATTTGGGCGAGATTCCCAACACTGAAGATTTTATCTCTTCTTCTGGCCGCCCGCCAATTTCAGAAGGCAGGCTGATGATGCCACGGCTGTGGCATATGTCGATTCACTAGAGCGAATCCCGCAGTTCCCAGGCAGTGAAGGAAGTTTACCACATTCTTCACTAGGCGGGCGGGAATTCACGAACTCAGTACTATCGGCCGTTACTCTACCGCTTGTAGATGATTAGGAAAAACAGTTCCTCCGTCGCCGAGAAATTACCTCAGATTAGGGTTCCTACATCCAGATGTCTTCAAACAAAGCTGACATCACTGGAGAACTCCTGAAGTATCCGTAATGGTGTCACACCTCATTGCCAAGGTTCCTAGCTTCATAGCCGGGTCCACGACCCACAGTCATGGATGGCGGACTGACTGGTCCTGGATTGGACCCAATTCCAACTCCACTACATTTGCTCCAGGTTTCCACTATCCCAAGTTAGTGAAGATATTCAAACTGGACTGTCAGCAATTCATTCTTGTGGCCACACACTGGCCCCAGCGCGATTGGTATGCCGATCTCGTCCACTTCATAGTAGACGTGCCATGACACCTACTGGATCGTCCAGACCTGCCCCCTCAAGGCCATCTTACCATCATGATTCATTGACTCTAAATTCGACGATGTGACCCTGGAGACCCGGGTGTTCACAGTATGGTGTCGCGACCTCAATCCGAGCACGGACACCGGTTTCAGAAGAGATATCCCATCAATATGGGAAATCTTTTTCCTTTCTTCTCGTGGTTTTTTTCACCTTAGCACTGTTCCTTCCCAAGGGTTCCCAATTCCATCCAATCGGATCTACACTCACGACTGTCCTTATGTCCTTTTCAAAGGACAAGTTTCAACCCTTTTCATTCTCTCTCAACAACGTCTTGCTGCCAGGCCTCAAGTAACATCCTTCAAGGAGTTTTTGCCGACCTGTTCCGCCCAATCAAAGTCTACTAGAACCGTGGGTCCTGACCCTCGTTCTCACGGCTGTACGCTACCCACATTTTAAGCCATGAACGAAAATTCCCTTCGTCTTCTCACACAGGGAGTTGTTTTTTGGATGGCAATTACCTCTCTCCGCAGAGTCTTAAATTTGCAGCGTTTTCATGTAAATCACCTTTTTTTCTGGTCTTCCACCCAGACGAGGTTGTCCTACGTCCAGTTGGGTTTTTCCCAAGTTTGGGGTGTCCTTTTTGTCCGCCTACCTGAATATATATTTCTGACGGCGCTAAGTCCCGCCAGTTCATCGGGCCAGAAGGCTCAACGTTTCTAGAGCTCCGTCAGAGCCCTGCACATATCCTCGCCCAGACCAGTTTCCTTTAGAAACCTCTTTTTCTTCTCCCAGAAGGATAAACGCAGCAGGCAGGCCGGGCTCTACAGATACTTTGATCAGATGGCTTAAATCCACCTTCCAGGGTGCTTATTACATTATTACAAAAAAAAAAAAAAAAAAAAAATACATACATATATCATTAATGTTATTATTCTTATACTTATTATTTATTTATACAGAACCATTCTTCCATGGTGCTGTATCCTTTCCGGCTGCGGGCACAGCACATTCTACTATTTTACACGTTCGCGCCAAGCCATATCACACGTTCAAGAATGAAGGACTCTTCAGGTCAGTATGATTACAGCAAACTTGTAAGGCTGGTTTCACGCTACGATATTTGCAAATCCAAAGCTGGATAGAAATCGGACAGCATCGGATCAGAATTTGGCCCCATGTCACCCTATGGGGATCGGACCGAATCAGATGTGCACTACATGGCATCCGATTTGCGTCCGATCCGATTTTGTCCGATTTCTTTCCTGTGCAAAAATCGGAGACTGCTCCGATTTTTGCTTCTGAAAAAAATCGGGGAGAATCGGATCGGACGCAAATTGGATGGCAATAATGCCACATCCGATCCGATTCTATTAACATGGGGCCCTATGGAGCAGGGTCCGAGGAAACATCTGATGTCTCCTCGGACCCGATTTTAGTGTACTGAGCATGCTCAGTACATGCTCAGTACACTGAACCTATTGTGTGCCGCCTAATTTAACTTCCGCAATGTATATACATGCATTGCAGAAGTTAAATATAAGTTAAATCACGTATTTAAAATAAAAAATATTTATTCTCACCTTCCAGCGCTCCCTCGGCGTCTCCATCTGCAGCCGCTCGGTAACAGGACCTGTAATGATGTCACAAACCGTTCATGTGACCCGATGACGCTTCTGATGTCATCACAGGTCCTGTACAGCCGATCACAAGCTGATGGAGACGCCGAGAGAGCGCTGGAAGGTGAGAATAAAGATTTGTTATGTTGAAATGACAGGAGAGGGGGGCAGGAGAGGGGGACAGGAGAGGGGGACAGGAGAGGGGGACAGGAGAGGGGGACAGGAGAGGGGGACAGGAGAAGGGGACAGGAGAAGGGGACAGGAGAAGGGGACAGGAGAAGGGGACAGGAGAAGGGGACAGGAGAGGGGGACAGGAGAAGGGGACAGGAGAAGGGGACAGGAGAGGGGGACAGGAGAGGGGGACAGGAGAGGGGGACAGGAGAGGGGGACAGCAAGGGGACAGGAGGCAGAGAGGAGGAGGAGTGAGGTGACAGCCCAAACTGATGCTGCAAAAAGTCGGATTCGGATGCCTATTAGGCATCCGATTGCAGGGATCAGTTTGGATCCGGTGCTGTCCGATTTTCATCGGACAGCATCGGATTTAGCAAAATCGTAGTGTGAAAGTAGCCTAAATTGTTTTAGCATTTAGTAGTTCTTAAAACTTAGAAGTTTGAAAACAAAATTTGGTTTCTATCACTATTTTCTCAGACCTGTATCTCGCTGATTTTTCTATCATTTAAGCTCTTTGAAGGCTTGTGTCTTTTGTGAGCTGTAGTTTTAAAAGGAGTGGTTCGAAATAAAGTATTTTTAAATTTTAAATACCTATTTGATGCCATAATTTAAACTCTTAATTTATTATATACTTTAATTATAAATTCCCTCTCGTTCCGTAACTGCACTATCTGCTTTTCTTTTTGTTTTCCCACTTTCTCTTTGATGACGCTTTATTGGACTATCCCAACATACTTCATTTGAAAATCCTAGTGTGTGTTGGGATAATCCAATGAAGTGTCATCGGGGGGCAGAGGCTGTGATTACTGCCTCCTCCCTGGAACAAATCATCAGAAGTACCCATTTCAAGGGCTGGGCTATTTCCAGCACGATGTGCATAATGACAGTGCGCTCTCTTGGTGGCTCAGATCAGTTGTAATGAGCCGTCAACAGAGCAGAGCGCGGTGTCAGTGCACAGTGTAAGATGAATACCCAGTGTGCAGAGACAAGCACCATACTGCAGGGGACGTATTTTGTATTTCAAACCATCACTTTTAATGGTACCATTTTAGCTTATATGTAACATTTTGATGACTGATTGCACTTTTTTTTTTGCTTTGCTCTTTGCGAAGTGGGCGAATGAAAAATTACAATATTGATGTTTCAATTCATATCTCTTCAATATTTGTGGTATAACATATATTTTTATGTTCAAAATATTTTTATTGCATAGATATAATCATACAAATTAATGGATTTTACAATCTAGTTCAATAGGAAGAATATCAGAATCGTACAGTTCAGATTAATTAATTTTTGTAATTAAGTCAAAATTGAGGTAGTATATACATAGAATCTAGTAACTTCGAGATTTATAAAGTCTTATATAGATTCAGAGATTTGTAGTGCGTATTAGCATCAAATGGGTTACATTCAAACAGTTAAATAACTATTTACAATTTTATAAATCATGTTAATCAATAAGGGAAGGCAGTAAAAAAGGGAAATTGGGGGGGGATAAATTGGAGTGTGAAGAGCCCATTGGAACCATTTAGACACAAGTGTGTAGAGTATTTCAGTATCATTATCTATCTAACATAACGCAAGGACTCACAACGGCGATGAGGGAGTCATAATGTGATTCCAGTCATACCATTTTCTATAGTATTTGTTTAGTAAGTTGTTCCTGAGAGCAAACGCATGTTCATAAGTGTTATGGCAAGCAATTTTTTCAACTAAGTGTTCAATGTTAGGGGGAAGAGGGTCTCTCCATTTAGCTGCAATAGTATTTTTTGCTGCGAGAAGGATATGTGCTATTATAGGTCTATATTTGTTTGGTAGATCTTCAAGGCCTAGCAGCAATACTGCTAGTTCTGGAGTGAGTTTCAGATTTAGGCCTGATAATTTATTTATTAGCGATTCAACTCCTGACCAGAAAGAATTAAGTACTGCACAATCCCAGAAAATATGAGTAAGATTACCATTATGCAAACAATTTCTCCAACAAAGGGGAGAGTTAGTTTCTTGAATTTTGGAGAGCTTAACTGGTGTAAAGTACCACCGAGAATAGATCTTGTATTGTGTTTCTAATAGAGAAACACAAGGGATAAATCTGTATATAGTTTCAAAGTTTTTTTGAAGCACATCAGGAGAGATATTTATTTTAAGATCCTTTTCCCAAGCTGTGATGTTGGTAGCTTGTTGGAAGATAGAGTCTTGATTAAAATTCTGATAGATGTGGCCAGTTTTCCAGAATATTTGGGCTGTGGGAATTTATGCATTTGTACTACATTATGTGGCAGAAAGAAGTTCAACTTATGAGTTTTAATGAGATTTTCAATTTTTTTCCATGTAGCTTCCTCTGCTTGGTTGAGTTTGTATTGTTTTTTAGTATTAAGAAGGGTTCTAGTTTTTGTTTGTCATTTAAAATATCAGATATGAAGGTGATGCCTCGTTCTTTCCATGAGGTCAATCTAATCCTTGAGGATATGTATTCCAGAATTTCTATTTTTATCCAGGAAGGGGGAACCATAGGATACCATTTATTTGAGATTTTTAGTAATGATCTCCAGGCGAGAATAGTGGATCTAACTGTAGGTAATTCAGGGAGTGGTTTTGTTTTGTCGCATAGATAAGTGAGAGTAGCCAAATCTAAACCACCATGTGGATGTAGGGGATCTTCCATTGAGAGCCAAACAGGTTTCTCTCCTCCCGTCCACCACGACTGACTGAGTTTCACTAGGGTGGTATAATAATAGGAAGTTAAATTTGGGAGTGCTAGTCCACCTCTTTGTTTACTCTTTTCTAGGATTAGTCTAGCCACTCTCGGTTTATTTTTAGCCCATGTAAAGGAAACTAATTGGGTTTGTAATTTTTGTAGCCATTTTCTTGGGATTATTAGTGGGAGCGATCGGAAGATATAGAGAAGTTTTGGTAGGAGGCACATTTTATATGCAGCTATCCTGCCTAACCAGGAGACCTCCTGTTTTGCTAAATGAAGCATATCTTTCTGCAGAGTTTTGTAAATATCATTTAAATTTGCTTCAATAATTGACAATAGTTGTTTGGTGAGCTTGATTCCAAGGTAGTTAATATGATTAGTTTCCCAGGACATTGAAAAGTTTCTTTTAAGGGTCTCTAATGTTCCGGGGTCAAGATTTAGGTGAAGAATTTGCGTTTTAGATAGATTGATTTTGTAGTAGGAAACTGCAGAGAATTGGTTGATAGTGTTTAGTAAATTGTTTAGTGAATTAATTGGATCTGTGATTGTTATGAGAACATCATCAGCAAACAAAGAAATTTTGTAATCTTTTTGGCGCAAGGGGATACCTTTTATTAATAAATTGGTTCTTATTTTTTCTGCCAGTGGTTCTATATAAAGATCAAACAAGGTGGGTGAAAGGGGACATCCCTGCCTCGTGCCATTTGTAAGAGTTATTTTGTCAGACAAAACATTATTAGTCATTATTTTTGCTGAGGGACATGAGTAGAGTGAAGAAATCGCATTCAAGAAGTTACCCTTAAAACCAAATTTCTCTAGTGTTTGAAAAAGATATCCCCAATGAACTCTGTCGAACGCTTTTTCTGCGTCAACAGCGATCATTAGGGCCGGAACTCCAGTCCTCTCTGAGTGGTGTAAAAGATTGATGGCACGTCTTGTGGCGTCAGAGGTTCCCCTCCCAGGAACAAATCCCACTTGATCTCTCTGTAGAAGTCCCGGAGATATCCTTTGGAGTCTTGAATTGAGAGCTTTGGCAATAACATATATTTTTAAAACTTATTTATTTGAGCAGCGACGCACATAGCAGTCACCTTTTTTTCTATATACTTTTTGCCTACTTTTACTGTTTATACTTTTACATTTATCTATTTACATTAATTGTGATTATAGCCTTATATATTTATTTCTTTTTTATGTTTTTTACATTTTTAATTAGTTCCCTTTCTACCTGTGATCTACCGCTTTTACTCCCTTTTTCCCCATATGCAAGAATGCAGTGTTCATTATGAGAGCTGCTTCTAGGCGTCTCTTGGCAGCCGCTTGAACAGAATAAAGCGATCGGCCATTGAAATTAAACAAGCAGGATCCTTCTCTCCCTTCACATCATCTGTCGGGGAGTAGTTGGGAGGCCCCGCCAGACACAATCACAATGAAATTGACGGGTTTGGAAAAATGTTATCTAACATGTATGGGGGCCTTTATTGTTTTATTTTTATTTGATGTCTATGTTTTTTCTTTACCCACTGCCCTTTACTGCCGATGGGTTCCAGTTTCATGAGAAACATTTGACAAAATTAAATAAATGCAAAGTGATTAATGTATAACCTGGTCATCACTGAGTGATTTAGCTGTAATGTAACAGTTCACCTATCATCTGTCAACCAAATTGCACATGAGATGCAGTGTTAAATATAAGGGGCACCACAAGGTTATGAAGTAATGGACCGACACTAGATGTTTTGTGTAGCCTTAGCTTGTGCATGTGGCCATTGTTCAATATGTATGGAACCATAATAGAACTGGCATAGAGTTCCATCAGGCATCTTCTGTACCCTCGTATGCCTCTGATAAGCCTTATTGGAACATGTGTTAATTGACATTATTCCTGGGCAATATGATACCTTTACAAAGTTTTTTGGACATTTCTGCTTATGAAATATTTACTGTATGTAAGGATAGTTAATGCATAGGAAACACATTAAGTCATCATAGTGGAAAACGTGGATGACGGTGTTCATATACTTTTGTGATTGGATGTTTTCTTTCCTTCCAGAATGAAATTAATGAGATACCGTTCTTTGATATCCAGCTGCCGTATGAAATTGCTCTTCAGATCTTTCAGTACTTGGACAGGGAAGGTCTTGGTAGATGTGCACAGGTATGTTACAGTGTGTTCATTTACCTGATTACATTGTAATACACTGATGTGGGAATTCCTTCTGGGGTATCTTGTATTTCTATTCTACATCACTCACTCTGTAATTTTCGGAGCTTCCAAGATAATAAATGTGGAGGAACGCACATGTGCTGCCACTAGAGATGAGCAAACCCTTCAACGTTCGGGTCGCCAAACTTCCTGCTGTTGAGCAAACCTGTTTGGGTTCGGATGCTTAATGTTTGCAAAGCATTGGAGTGAACATCGCTATGGTCGGGTACAGTTGGTGTCTGGCCCAGTGCGATCCATCTTCATTGTTGGATCAGCTCACTCTGGGCAGTTTTGGGGTGTAGTATGTCCAAAATTAATTTGGGAAGAAAGGAAAAAACCCAGCCCTCCCACCCCTGGAAGTGTTGTATTTATGGCTAGCTGTGTGTGGGCGGAGAGCTGAACTGCCAATTAGTGACTTCCATTGAGGTTCAGGTCAAATTTGGGGTCATGAACAGTGCGCCAAAAGGTTTGGCTGCACCACCCGAAGCCGAACTTCAAAAGATTCTCTCCTCTCTAGCTGGCACCACTCTGTTCTTGATTACACAGGGGTCTGCTCCAGAGATACATATAGATCGCAGCTATGACAAAATATATGCTGCTCATGAAAACATTTGACATGGAGTATAATGTGAGCGAGTGAAGACTCTTTATTGCTTTATCCAAGAAAAAGCCTGAAAGCTGTGCTAAGTGCAGAATGGCAACAAGTACTGTAATAAAAATAATAATAATAATCTTTATTTATATAGCGCCAACATGTTCCACAGCGCTTTACAATTCAGTGGTTCATATATAAACAGTCATAAGTAACAATTATAAAACATACAATACAATAATTAAAGTAGAGAAACAATGTAAAAAATACAATAATTACAGCAAAAATAATGTGATCCTACTCAAAAGAGCTTACAATCTACAGTGAGATGGGGGTTACACAAAGTACAGAGGCTTATTACAATGATGGTCCAGGTAGCTTGAGGAAGAGGGAGATAGAAAACATTACATGAATGGTCACCAGCCAATCTGTGTAGAGCTTTTGGGTTTGGTGGAGATTGAAGGAGAGTTATGTTCAGAGAACTAGTAAATGGACTATATACAGTATAGAGGACTTCTATTAGGGAGCATGATAGATTGCCTTAAAATGATGTGTTTTTAGGGAGCGCCTGAAGTTATGTAAGTTGTGGATAGTCCTAATTTCTTGGGGTAGAGCATTCCAGAGAATTGGTGCATCTTGGGAGAAATCTTGGAGCCTGTAGAGGGAGGTTCGGATTAATGCAGATGTTAGTCGGAGGTCATTTGTAGAACGTAGAGAAACGGGTAGGGTGATAGACAGAGATGAGGGAGGAGATGTGGGGAGGTGCTGCACTATGATGAGCTTTGTGGGTGAGAACAAGCAATTTGAATTGGATCCTGTAGTCTATAGGCAGCCAGGGCAATGACTGGCACAGAGTGGAGGCGCCTGAGTAACAATTCACTGCCAGATCAGGACAGGAGAAGGAGGAGATTGGGGACAGTGATGAAAGTAGAGAGTCTGTGAGTGTATGAGTGATAAAGGCCAGTAGATTTATGGATATGTGATAGGTAGGAGTGTGCTGTGGTGAGCAAAGATTTGTGAGCGTGAAGGAGAGAATGTTGTGATCAGAGAGAGGAAAAGGTAAGTTATCTAAGGAGGAAGTTGAGCAGAGCCGGACAAAGACCAGGTTAAGGGTGTTACCATCTTTGTGTGTCTCAGAGGTTGAGAGCTGTGAGAGGCCAAGAGAGGGTGGTAAGAGCTAGTACCTGGGATGCAGATGGGGGATGGGGCTGTTAATGGGATGTTAACCTCCCAGAATAAGGGCTGGTAATCCTGAGGACATGAAGTGCGGCAGCCATGCTGAGAAATGGTCGAGGAAGGTGGGTGGGTGAACCTGGGGGGCGGTATACCACTGCTACTCTGAGAGGGAAGGAATGGAAAAGCTTGATGGAGTGGACCTCAATAGAAGGGAATGATAGTGATGGGGCTAGGGGGATGACCTGGAAAGTACATTGTGGGGACAGGAGTAAGCCAACTCCACCACCTTGTCTGTTCCCAGGTTTCGGGGAATGGGAGAAATGTAAGCCGCCATGCGAAATAGCAGCAAGGGAAGCAGTGTCTGAATCCTGGATCCAGGTTTCAGTGAGAGCTAGCAGATTAAGAGCGTTAAGGTACCGTCACACGCAGCAATATTGCTAGGCAATTTCACTGGCAATTTGCTGGTTGCAGTGAAATCATGGACATTGTTCTATTTTGTTGCCATGTACAAATGGAACAATATGTCAATTTTTTCACTGCAACCAGCAAATTGCCAGTGAAATTTCATAGCAATATTGCCGCGTGTGACAATACCTTTAGTGAGAAAGTAGTTGTGAATGAAGGGAATCTTGTTGCATGCAGACCTTGGATTCCAGATTGCGCAATTAAAACAGGGAGATGAAGGTGTGCAGGTAATGTTAATGAGGTTAGTAGAGTTGCTATGTGAGGTGGGGGAGGGGTTGAAGTTGGCAGAGGGAGGACCAGGGTTGGGAGAGATATCACCAGACAGGAGCAGCAGCAAAAAGAGAAAGAGCTAATCGTTTCTGTATTAGTGATTTAGATTATGATGCAAAACTCTAGGACATGATGGACTGAGATTATTCAGTAAGATAAAGATAGCATGGGAGCTGTACATAGGGGAGGGAAGGAGAGAGGGGCTGATGTGGATGAGTGGTGATGGAGGGTGGATGGGGTTGTGAAAGTGAGTGACAAAAGCACATAGGAAAACAAACTGGAAAAAAAATACATGTTAGCAAAGATTGAAAGTGAAAAGAATTATATATGTTGTTTTCAGTGGCTTTCTATTCCATCACCTTCCAGTCAAATCCAGTCAATTTCTGGTCTATTTCATTTCTTGACACTTATTTGAGACACAACAGCAGACACGTCTGAAGCAGACTTATAGCTGGTAAGATATACTCAAGAAAGTGAATTCAGGTGTGGATCAAGGGGTATGGAACTGAACTCCATTAACCCATTACTAATTAAGTGAACGAATCACAAAAAACTTTTTGCCTTGTTTCTGAAACATTGGGTAGTCTCCCACCCCTCCCTTTCGAGCCCTGCACATAAAAAGCTGTCGTCTGCAGTCAGTCTAAATCAGACATTGGACCTGTCTGGATCCTGCTCATTTTCGGTAACAATACACTTGGTCAGGTTTTAAATACATCAGATAGGGACTGCTCTGATACGGGTTACCTTGAAGTTGGTAGAGCAGCTTAGTATACATTTTTTGCAAAAAACGTATCAACTAAATGCCCTGTATTTTACTTTTTCAGCAGCACTTGCTTCTTACTGTTTTTTTTTTTTTTTTTTACAACAGAGTATTTTTACACGTTTGTTTGACTGTTTTTTGTGATTCAGTCTTTTGGTGGTGTGAACACTGTCCTACAGACGTGTTCACTGTGTGCATGGTTTATTAGTTTTTGTCATTAACAATTAAGGCGTAGCCAAATGGTGGTTCACAGGAAGATTAAACAAAACGTCATAAACAGAGATATGTGGAAGGGCAGTGGAAAGGACAGTTACATTCATAATAGAATGGAATACTTTGCAGCATGAAAAATAGATCGGTTCAGCAGGAGAGCTGGGTGCATGAGAATACAATCACACTACCACAGAATAATATTGTTGGAGGAACACAGGTCAGTTACTGGGAAAGCTGAATGAGATTGAGTTGAGTTCATACCTGTGAAGACAAAGATGATGATGATTAGATGATGAAGATGATGAAGTGCATCATATTATTTCTGGTCTGTTTCGTTTCTTGACACTTATGAGACACTTATTTGAGACACAAAAGCAGACACGTCTGAAGCAGACTTGTAGGGAAAAAAATAAAGCAAACAATGTGGTTATGACACACTGTTATATGAGGGGTGATCTGCTGCTGACATGTATGGGGGTAATGTCCCCATCCTGGACCACTTCCAGATAATATATGATCCCCCATCCTGGATATGACTCCCCCGCATCCTGTATATGGTCACCATGCTGGATATGGCCCCCTCATCCTGTATATGACACCCATGCTAGATATGGCCCTGTATATGGCCCCCATTGTGAATATACCCCCTCATACTGTATATGGCCCCCTTATCCTTTATATAGCCCCTCATCCTAGACATAGTCCCCCGGTCACGGTATATGCCCCTGCTGGCGCGCACACAAATATAATGAAAAATGTTAATTCACCTCTCCATAGCTCCCTGCCTGTAGCATCGCCTTTTTTTTTTGTTTCCCGTCATCTGATCATGTGATCAGGGCATGCAGAAATGATGTCACTGTGGTGCACTGATCACATGATCGGATGCCCGGGAAAGAGGAAGTTGGCAATGCTGCAGGCAGGGAGCTACGGAGAGATGAGTTGCATCATTTATTACTTTTGTGTGCACGCCAGCAGGGGGGCGTAAACCGTGACCAGACAGGCTATATCCAGCATGGGGGATCAGTATACTTTAGGCACCTGTAATATGAGCCGTTTCTCCCGCCCACCTCTCAGCGCTGCTTCAGCTCTGAAGTGATGTACAGGGGGATGCAGTAACTATTACATGAGCTTAATGAGCGGAGTCCATGACCTCCCATTGTCTCTGCAGCCTAATCCAGCCTCTCCAGACCCGTTGCTTCCCCAGCACAATCCCACAGCCAGCATAGGTCCGTATATCCAGGCCATAACATGGACCCTCACTTTTGGGGGAAAAAGTTTATCTTACACTTGCAGTCCCTGTAGGGCTTTCTGTGCACCAGAAAAGTTATGAGAGTTTAGACATTCTTCTCAAGAAACTAACGAAGAGGATCAAAGATGGTCAATATGAAAGTTCTCTCTTTGCTCCTTCGGCAGCAGGGAGGATACACAAAGTACCAATTCTTTTTCCGTGAATGGGACAGCCAGGATAGGACTCCTCACTAGAGCCAAAACATCTTTGCAGCTTAGACTAAGAAACAAAGTTGTGGAAAATTTACCTGATCCCTAAGGCTGGTTTCACACTGCAGTTTTTTCCCTGATCAGGTTCCATCCATTTGTGTGCCAAAACAGAAGTGTCTCCAAAACTCAGAACAGGTGTCAATGTTTCAATTATAGTTTTTTTCTGCAAGTTCCTTTTCTGGTTTTGGCACACAAACCGTATGGATCAGGGAAAGAACTGCAATGTGAAACCAACCTAAGGTTCTCCTGCCACCTCTCCAAATCAAGCTTGGACTGATGAAGCAGTTTGTGAAAGCTCTACCAAAAGAAGGAGATACTATTTTAAGTTTCTGTGTTCCAAGTTTCAGAGAAGCAAAACTGAAGAAGGCATTTTTGTGGGACTGGATACTCAGGAACTAATGACGTGTTTGAAACTAAAATGTTGAGAAAAGGGCTTGGGATTCTTTTAAAAATCATGAAGAAATTTCTTGGTAACATCAAAGATCCAAAATATAAGGCCATCATGAAGAACATGCTGAAACATCTCAAAGGCTTAAGTTGTTTGGTGAATTTGAAGTTACATTTTGTTATGCAAGCCGGTGTGGGGAAGAGGACTCACAGGCGAACTTTGGCAGGTACAGTCTCTAGGGCTGACATGTGCAGTCGGGACGGCTGTTGCAGACAAGATGGCATATGTGAGCAGGCACAGCGAGCATGGTAGATACTGACAGGTATGGGAAGATAGTCGCAGGTACAGGTGATGGACACAGTGAAACAGAACCTGACAAATAGGTAGGCAGCAGACAGACAACAGACTCACTAACGTTGGTCTGGCATCTCCCCTAGTGGTAGTTCATCTTGACGTCCTAGTTCTTCTCAGCCAGAGGCTGAGGGGCACTTCCAGGTAATGTAGTGCTGGCCCTTTAAGAGCAGGAAAGGAGCGTGGGCACACGCCTTAAGCATGCACAGGCCCTGGGAGCTGGAGAGAACAGGGAATGACAGCGTGATCTAAGGAGTTAACAGCACCAATCGGATCCCGGATCCAATTGATGCTGTAAACCCGACATCTCAGCTGATGAGACCAGCTGAGATGTCGGGGGTTCGATTTGAGCGCCGCACCGGAGCTCACATCAAACACCGGGATCCGATCTTTGATGTTGCATTACGTCAAGGGTCAGGTAGGGGTTAACATCCCTTTATGGTTACATCCACACTCCCCTGTCGCTGTCCCGTACCTAGGACCTGACTGGCCCTGGACTCACCCTGACTAGTCTGCAGACTAGCGAGGGTCCAGTCTCGCTGCTTCGATAAGACAACATGAGGTAAGTAAGACAGACAGATGGCAAAATGCACAACAAACAAACAACAATCTTCAGATAGCCAGTCATTGCACTGCAGTCACACTGCTTTTGGGTCTGCTCATTCAGCTTTATAAATATTTACTACATCCCCCCCATCCTCTGTGCCAATGTTTGTGATTGGTTGCCATATGCATTACTCTATGGCAAGCAAGCTGCCGTCATAGTAGTGTAAATATAAATTATTGAAAAAAATGGCACAATGTGCCCTGTAAATTAATAAACAGTGCAGATAAAGCACACAGCTGTGAGTTGCTGCCCCCAGCCATGTACGTTATGTTGGCTGGGTAAATTATTTATATAAAAAAATGAAAAAAAAAAACAGTGTGAGGTTTTCCCCAATTTTGATACTCGGCCAAGATGAGCACATGGCTGGGGGATGGTAATCTCACCCTGGGGGAGACCCATAGTTATGGCCCACCCCAGGCTAAGAATAGCAGCCCGCAGTGGTCCCATATTTGGCGCATCCATTAGATGAGCCAAATCTGGTGCACTTTTAAAGAAGTCCCTTAAGCAGCCTCTTTTGCCAGTTGACCCTCACAGCCAAGATTGCCCGACATCCAAATGAGATCACCCAATGTTTACAACAGGTCTGCAACAGCTTCTTTATACTGTTGACCCTCACAGCTAAGATCGGTCGAGCTCCACCACAGAGTGCCCGATTTTAAAGAAGGTGCTTATGTAGCCACTGTTGCCGGTTGACCCTCACAACCAAGATTGCCCGACATACGAAAGAGAGAACCCAATTTTTACAACAGGTCTTTAACAGCCTCTCTATACTGTTGACAGCCCAGATTGTCCGAGATCCACCACAGAGCACCCAACTTTTACAATGGGCCTGCAAGACCCTTTTTACCCTGTGACTCTAAAGGTACCGTCACACGCCGCAATATGGCTTCCATATCGCCGGTAATTTGATGTGAGCGCGCACGTTTCAGGAACTTTTTTCAGATCGCCGTTGACCTGTCACACATAGAGATATCGCCTGCGTTCTACAGCGATCCTGCGTTCTGGAAATTGCCTGCAGAAGACCGGAAGCAATCTTCCCCTCACACATGTGTCACACGGTACAATCGTAGCAGTGATTTCGCCATGCTGTTTTGATAGGGGCGTACTAGGTGCCCCTATCACTGCGATTGATGGACGTAACTGCGTTCCCATTGGTGAGCCTTGCGTGAACGCACGGGTCATCCAATAAGGCCCTCGGACACAGCCAGCCAATCAGAACGCAGTATCACCCACCAATCGCCGTAGATGCGACGCGGAATAACACAACATGCAAGCACGCCTACTTGATTTCTTTCACGATCACTGTGTACGTGCCCTCGCCCTGTCAAACGCCACCATGCGCTGAAATTGCCTGGTGGATGACGCTTGAGTTCTCTGCAGTGCAGGGCTATCAGGCGACTCTCACCATCTAGTTATTGCGTAGAACCTCCCAGTCGCGCAGCATTATGCACAGCGATGTGGTTTCCACATCGCCGAATTCGGGAATTGCACACCAAAATCTCCAGCGATATGGCCGCGGTGACGGTACCTTAACAGCCCAGATTGACCAAGATCCAACACAGAGCTCCCAATTTTTACGGGCCTGTAATAGCCTCTATTCCTGGTTGACACTCCCAGCCAGGATTGCCTGACATCCACCACATTTGCACACTGCTTGAATACGAATACAGATGGTTTTAAGATCTAGCGCAGTGATGGCAAACCTATGGCACGCGTGCCAGGGAGGGCATGCAGAGCCGTCTCTGCTGGCACACGGCCTCGCCACTACACTGCCGCTTTGATCTGCTGGCGCACGCTGCGGCGTCGGCAGTTCAAAGATGTGTTGGATCGGAAGAGACATTTCTCCTCCCTCCGACACTCTGTTCTAGCCCCGCCCTCCCAGCCAGCGTCATGTGACGCACCCGGTGTCACGTGACCGCACTCAGCGCGTGTCGGGAGGAGAAGACAGAAGATGTCAGGAGAGGAAAGCGCAGCAGCGGTGAAAGCAGGAAGGTCAGTATGACATTTTTTTTTTTTTTTTTTACTATTAACCTATTTACAGCAGGCAGGATGGGGCAATACTAAGAGGGAGCAGGATGGGGCAATACTAAGAGGGGCAGGATGGGGCAATACTAAGGAGGCAGGATGGAGCAATACTAAAAATAGGCAGGATGGGGCAATACTAAAAATGGCAGGATGGGGAAATACTAAGAGGGGCAGGATGGGGCAATACTAAGAGGGGGCAGGATAGGGCAATACTAAGAGGGGGCAGGATGGGGCAATACTAAGAGGGGGTAGGATGGGGCAATACTAAGAGGAGGCAGGATGGGGCAATACTAAGAGGAGGCAGGATGGGGCAATACTAAGAGGGGGCAGGATGGGGCAATACTAAGAGGGGTCAGGATGGGCAATACTAAGAGGGGTCAGGATGGGGCAATACTAAGAGGGGGCAGGATGGGGCAATACTAAGAGGGGGCAGGATGGGGCAATACTAAGAGGGGCAGGACGGGGCATATTATTATGTGATGGGGGCTTGATGGCTCATATAATTATGTGATGGGGCAGGATCGGCATATTATTATGTGATGGGGCATATTATTATGTGATGGGGCTGATGGGGCATATTATTATGTGATGGGGCAAAATGGGCACATTATTATGTGATGGGGCAGAATGGGCACATTATTATGTGATGGGGGCTGATGGGGACACATTATTATGTGATGGGGGCTGATGGGGCACATAATTATGTGATGGGGCAATTATTATGTGATGGGCACATTATTATGTGATGGGCTGATGGGGCACATTATTATGTGATGGGGCAGAATGGGCATATTACGTGATGGGAGCTGATGGGGCATATTATTACGTGATGGGGGCTGATGGGGCATATTATTTGAAGGGGGTAGGATGGGGAAGATTACTATGTGTTAGGAGAAGAAGTATGAGGCATATTAATATGTGATGGGGCAGATTACTATGTGATGGAGTCAGGATGGGGCAGATTACTATGTGATGGGGCAGATTAATATGTGATGGGGAAGAGGATGGGGTATATTACTATGTGATGGAGACAAGGGTGGTGCAATAATACCAGGGGACAAGGATGGGGCACATTACTGCTGGATAGGGCATATTACTGCATGGGGACAAGGATGAGGCATATTACTGCAACTGGACAAGGATGGGCATATTGGTGCAGGATGGGGCATATTACTGCAAAGGAATAAGGGTGGAGCATATTAACGGCAAGTGGACAAGGATGAGATACATTACTGCAGGATGGGGCATATTACTTCAAGGGGACACAGATGGGGCATATTACTGCAAGGAGAGAAGGATAGGGCATTACTGCAGGATGGGGCATATTACTGCAAGGGGACAAGAATGTGGCATATTGCTGCAAGGGACAAGGATAGGGCATTACAGCAGGAAGGGGCATGATAGGAACAGGATGGGGACATTACCACAAGGGGACAAGGATGGGACATTACCGAAGGGGACAAGGATGTGGCATACTACAAGGGGATAAGGATGAAGACATTACTACAAGAAGGGGATCAGGATAGGAGCATTACTGCCAGGAGAGGGTCAGAATGGAGCACAACTGCAAGGAGAGGGTCAGGATGGGGCCATAAATGCATGGAGATGGTCAGGATGGATCATATAGCTAGAAGAGTATCATAATAGAGCACATACCTAGAAGGAGAGGATCAGAATGGAGCACATAGCTAGAAGGAGAGGATCAGAATGGAGAACATAGCTAGAAGGAGAGGTCAGATGGAGCACATTACTAGAAGAAGAGGTCATGATGGGACACATTATCTGAAGTAGAGGGTCAGGATGGGACACATTACTAGAAGGAGAGGGTCAGGATGGAGCACATAGCTAGAAGGAGAGGGTCAGGATGGGATACATTACTACAAGGAGATGGTCAGGATGGAGCACATAGCTACAAGGAGAGGGTCAGGATGGAGCACATAGCTACAAAGAGAGGATTAGGATGGAGCACGTAACTACAAGGAGAGGTCAGGATGGAGCACATAGCTACAAGGAGAAGGGTTAGGATGGAGCACATAGCTACAAGAGAGGATTAGGATGGAGCATGTAACTACAAGGAGAGGGTCAGGATGAGCACATAGCTACAAGGAGAGGTTCAGGATGGAGCACATAGCTACAAGGAGAAGGTCAGGATGGAGCACATATCTACAAGTGAGGGTCAGGATTGAGCACATAGCTACAAGGAGAAGGGTTAGGATGGAGCACATAGCTACAAGAGAGGGTCAGGATGGAGCATATAACTAAAGGAAAAGGGTCAGGATGGAGCACATAGCTACAAGGAGAGGGTCAGGATGGAGCACATAGCTACAAGGAAGGGTCAGGATGGAGCACATAGCTTCAAGGAGAGGGTCAGGATGGAGCACATAGCTACAAGAAAGGGTCAGGATGGAGCACATAGCTACAAGGAGAGGGTCAGGATGGAGCA
The DNA here is from genome assembly GCA_033576535.1 of Allobates femoralis. NCBI lineage: Eukaryota > Metazoa > Chordata > Amphibia > Anura > Aromobatidae > Allobates > Allobates femoralis. The sequence goes on along the minus strand of JARQOC010000003.1, from coordinate 695,069,414 downwards.
CATAGCTACAAGGAGAGGTCAGGATGGAGCACATAGCTACAAGGAGAGGGTCAGGATGGAGCACATAGCTACAAGGAGAAGTCAGGATGAGCACATAGCTACAAGGAGAGGTCAGGATGGAGCACATAGCTACAAGGAGAGGGTCAGGATGGAGCACATAGCTACAAGGAGAGGGTCAGGATGGAGCTCATAGCTACAAGGAGAGGTCAGGATGGAGCATTACTACAAGTAAAGGGACCAGGATTTCAGTATGAAATCTGCTTGCATTCCATGATAAAATCTATCTATCTGTCTAATATTCTGCATTTTTTCCATATCGATCAATCCACCTGCTGTTTCTAGAAAAGGCAGTGGGAGCAGCTCAGCTTCAATGTGCAGTACACATGAGCTGTCTGACCACTGCTGAAGAGAAGAGAAGACTGCAAAGGTAAGTTTAAAATCAAATAATTGTTAAAATAATTGAATTGATCATCAGTGTTTCAGAACTACAAGCACTGCATAGGGAAGAGAGTTAGCATCTGCTGGCTCTCCCCCCTGTGCAGCGCTTGTGATGACCACTGCTGTAATTTAGGTTACATTACCGTATTGGCACTTCGTCACAAACTATTTGGTTTTGGGTTGCAGTTTGGGCACTCGGCCTCTGAAAGGTTCACCATCACTGATCTAGACAACACTACTTACTACAGTGCAGTTACTGGTTTGGGAAGATTAAGCCTGCAGTACTTGGTGCACAGTAACTACTGCTTACTTTTTTTTTTTTTTTTTTTTTAAATGAAGCCACAGAACCGGCTGCACAGTGGCGAGTTTTGTTAAAATCTAAGGCCACAGACATTGCTGATAAGACTGTCTAGAGTAGTCTTGCTACTGACAGTCTTATCCTCTTTGTGCACCGCCTCACTGTTACTGACTGAACATCCCTGGGAGCAAAAGCATTATATTTTAAAAAATTATGCAAAGCAGCCAGCCACATCTGAATATAGCAGCTATGAATGATGGAATAGCACGCTGCTCTGATTGTTTGTTGTCGGTAGTGGGGCCATGTGTAACGATGGAACTGATTAAGACAAATTGCCTCAACCGTAACTACATGGGGCAGACCCATGACTCAGTGTCTTCACATATATCCCCCACAGAGCACCAATTTTTAAAAGGCCCTTGATATGGCCTGTTACACAGTCCCTGCCCCCCTCACAAGCAGAATTGCCAGAGCTCCACCACAGAGTAACCAATTTTTACAATGGGCCTGAACAGCCTCTTTACCTTGATCACCTTCACAGCCAAAAATTGCTCAAGATCCAGTACTAAGCACCCAATTTTTAAATCGGCCTTTAAACAGTCTCTTTTCCCTCATGTGGCCGAATTGACAGCTCCACTAGCGGACATTATGGCTGCCGCATTTAAAAGGAATGTAGTTGGATTGTGGGGTGGTGAGTTGAAGACTTTCATGGGACCGTGTGGAGATAGTAGGTCACGCTAGTGGTCATGTTGGTAGTGTAGCTGGCACATCAGTAACAATCAGTATACATAGAGGTAGAAATCACAAGTAACACTTATGGCAGTGCATTACTAGTAGTCACTGTTTAGCATATACTAGGACCGGGGGTAGGAACGCCTCCAGTGAGGACCTATGTACGTAGGGTCCTCACTGGAGGATTTCCCTACCCCGGTCCTAGCATATGCTAAACAGTGACTACTAGGTAATGTACTGCTCATAAGTGTTACTTGTGATTTCTTACCTCTATGTATACTGATTGTTACTGATAATGTATTATGAATTATGGGGCGTGTAATATTATTCTGCCCCCTTGAGTTATTACTTTGTAGCGCCACCTTTTGCTTCGATTACAGCTGCAAGTCGCTTGGGGTATGTCTCTATCAGTTTTGCACATCGAGAGACTGAAATTCTTGCCCATTCTTCTTGATAAACAGCTGGAGCTCAGTGAGGTTGGATGGAGAAGCGTTTGTGAACAGCAGTTTTCAGCTCTTTCCACAGATTCTTGATTGGATTCAGGTCTGGACTTTGACTTGGCCATTCTAACACCTGGATACGTTTATTTCTTAACCATTGCATTGTAGATTTTGCTTTAAGTTTGGGATCATTGTCTTGTTGGGAGATAAATCTCCTCCCTGTCTCAGGTCTTTTGAAGACTCCAACAGGTTTTCTTCCAGATTAGTCCTGTATTTGGCTCCTTCCATCTTCCCATCAATTTTAACCATCTTCCATGTCCCTGCTGAAGAAAAGCAGGCCCAAACCATGATGACGCCACCACCATGTTTGACAGTGGGGACGGTGTTTTGAGGGTGATGAGATGTGTTGCTTTTATGCCAAACATATTGTTTAGCATTGTGGCCAAAAAGTTCGATTTTGGTTTCTTCTGACCAGAGTACCTTATTCCACATGTTTGGTGCGTTTCCCAGGTGGCTTGTGGCAAACGTCAAACGAGACTTTTTATAGCTATCTTTGATAAATGGCTTTTTTCTTGCCACTCATCCATAAAGGCCAGATTTGTGCAGTGTACGACTGATTGTTGTCCTATGGACAGACTCTCCCACCTCAGCTGTGGATCTCTGCAGTTCATCCAGAGTGATCATGGGTCTTTTGGATGCATCTTTGATCAGTCTTCTCCTTGTTCGAGATGAAAGTTTAGAGGGACGGCCAAGTCTTGGTAGATTTGCAGTGGTCTGATACTCCTTCCATTTCAATAAGATCGCTTGCACAGTGCTCCTTGAGATGATTAAAACTTGGGAAATCTTTTTGTATCCAAATCCGGCCTTAAACTTCGCCACAACAGTATCTTGGACCTACCTGGTGTGTTCCTTGGTCTTCATGGTGCTCTCTGCACTTGAAACAGAACTCTGAGACTATCACAGAGCAGGTGCATTTATACGGAGACTTGATTACACGCAGGTGGATTCTATTTATCATTACCAGTCATTTAGGACAACATTTAATCATTCAGAGATCCTCACTGAACTTCTGGAGTGAGTTTGCTGCACTGAAAGTAAAGGGGCTGAATAATATTGCACGCCCCACTTTTCAGTTTTTATTTTTTTTTAAAAGTTTAAAATATCCAATAAATGTTGTTCCACTTCATGATTGTGTCTCACTTGTTGATTCTTCACAAAAAATGAGAATTTATATCTTTGTTTGAAGCCTGAAATGTGGCAAAAGGTTGAAAAGTTGAAGGGGGCCAAATACTTTCACAACGAACTGTATCGATCTATGTCCTTGTATTAGATCAGGGGTCTCAAACTCGCGGCCCGAGGGCCGCATGCGGCCCCTGGGGCTTCACTATGCGGCCCGCGGCACCTTGGACAACTTAATGATGCATCACCACAGTGCAGGACTAACCAGCTCTGCCACTCAGCAAGATCAATGCAAGCTGCCAGCCAATGAGAGGCCCGCAGCTGACGGCAGAATATGACGTCATATGCGGGCCTCTGGCTGGCAGACTGCATTGATCTTGATGAGCAACAGAGCTTATCTGAGCAGCGGCTGGAGGAAGTCATAGCACAGCGGAGGCCAGAAGTCAGTACAGTGGGGACCGCGGTGGCCCCCTGCACTGGAGCAAGGCATCATTAAAGTGAGAAAAGTGTGAGTGTTCTTGAGAAAGTTTGTGTGTGAGTGAGGATGTGTGTATAAGAAAGTGTGTGCGAGTTTCAGTGTGTGTATGAGTGTGAGTGTAAGAGTGTGTATGAGGATGTGTGAATGTGTGTGAGAGTGTGTGTGTGGGGGGGGGTCTGTGTGTGGGTTTGTGTGTGGGTTTATGTGTGAGTGTGATAGAGTGTGTATTTGAGTGTGTAAAAGGAAGGTAAAACAGGATGGGGGTCATCACTATAAAAGTAGATCAGGATGGGGGACATCACTATAAAAGGGAATCGGGATGGGGACATCATCACTAAAGGGGATCAAAATGGGGACATCACTACTAAAGGGGAATGGGATGGGGGACATCACTAGAAAAGGGGATCATGATGGGGGACATCACTACAAAAGGAGATCAGTATGGGGGACATCACTACAAAAGGGGACCATGATCGATGGAGGACATCATTAGAAAAAGGGATCAGGATGGTGGACATCACTAGAAAAAGGGATCAGGATGGGGACATCACTAGAAAAGGTGATCAGGATTGAGGACATCAGTAGAAAATGACATTACTACAGGATGGGGACATTACTACAAGAAAGGGATTAGGATTTGTACTTTACTACATTGAGCAAAAAATTCTGGTATTTCTAAAAATATCACTTAGTCCTACAAGAGATGCGGCCCCCCGCTATAAATGTTTTTCTATGTGCGGCCCACCAACCCAGCCGAGTTTGAGACCCCTGTATTAGATTGTTTGTAAAGCATCAATAGCACCTATCACAGTCCCTCACTCTAGCGTTCTATCCATATGCTAGTAAAAGCAAAATGGCGGTGCAAACCGGAGCCGGCATTTCTACAGGTCAGGTCACGAGATGCGCCACCCAATCACAGCCGTGCCAAATATTGTCACGGCTGTGATGGCTCTGGAAATGCCCACAACCTAAAAGCACATTGATTGGCTGCGCTGTCCCCGTTCAACTACCTTTCTTTGAATGACAAAACCGAACAGGAAACGGACATACAATGAAAAGTCAGTGCGGTTTCGCTCATCCCTAGTCTAGATCTGTTACTTTATAATATTACATGATATATAAAAACTTTTGCTGAAGTTGTAACATTCAGGGCTTGTTCACACTATGCGTTTTTGATTCGATGATCTGTTTTTTTGTACTGCACTTTTGTAAAATTGTCAGCAGCAAAACTGGATCCGTTTTTTGAAAGAAAAAAATAAAAACAGACCCAAAACATATTGTGTTTTTGAAGTGGTTTTGCTGCTTGATTTTCATTGCAAAGGAGTCAAAGGAGAAAACGTTACAGAAAACGAATCACTAAGGGTGGTTTCACACTTGCAGTTTAGATCCGTTAAGATCTCCCTCTCTCCTTCTCCATCTCCCTCTCCCTCCCACTCTCCGTCCTTCTCCCTGTCCCTCTGCATCTCCCACTCTCCCTTTCCCTCCCACTCTGACTCCCTCCACTCTCCCATTACTCTCCCATTATCTCCCATTCCCTCTCCGTTTCCCTCTCCGTTCCCTCTCCCGTTCCCTCTCCCGTTCCCTCTCCCGTTCCCTCTCCCGTTCCCTCTCCCGTTCCCTGTCCCACTCTCTGTCCCACTCTCTGTCCCACTCTCCTGTCCCACTCTCTGTCCCACTCTCTGTCCCACTCTCTGTCCCACTCTCCGTCCCATTCTCCCTCTCCTAACTCTTCCTCCACTCTCACTCTCCCCTCCTCCCACACTTTCTCCCCACTCTCCTTCTCCTTCCCACTCTCCCTCTCCTTCCCACTCTCCCTCTCCTTCCCACTCTCCCTCACTCTTCCCACTCTCCCTTTCCTTCCCACTCTCCCTTTCCTTCCCACTCTTCCTTTCCTTCCCACTCTTCCTTTCCTTCCCACTCTCCCTCTCCTTCCCACTCTCCCTCCTCCTTCCCACCTCTCGCTGTCACTCTCGCTCTCACTTTTCTTCCCACGCTCGCTCTCCCTCCTACTCTCGCTCTCCCTTCCAATCTCGCTCTCCTTTTCCCTCCCACTTTCGCTCTCCCTCCCCTTTTTACTCTCCTCTCTCTCCCTCCCCTTCTCACTCTCCGTCTCACTCTCCTCACTCTCACTGTCCTTCTCCATCTCCTTCTCCCTCTCCCTCTCACTCTCCTACTCCCTCTCCTTCTCACTCTCCCTCTCCTTCTCTTTCTCCTTCTCCTTCACCTCTCCCTCTCCCTCTCCCTCGTAACAAAAGCCCTTACGGTATGTGTTCCATTTGATGTTATTATATTACTGGTAAACTACAGAAACTGAATAATCCTAATACCCAGAATTTAGAAGCTGTAGCTCTTTGCCTTGTCCTTGTTATTTATTTAAACTGCTAAGATTTTCTTTTCCTCTTATGTCAGAAAAATTATTAATTCACTGTGCTGCTTTTCATACAGCAAATAATAAAAAGCAGCAACACGAGAAGCCAGCAGAAAACATTGTTTCTCTCTCTGTGTTTGTCTTCTTTTTAATATATTTATCAGACATTGAAAGCGCTTCTGTTCAGCTGAATGCCCCGCTGCTTTTTGAGTGTTTACTACAAGAGATTTCAGATGAAGGGGCCTTGGGAGCTCAAAAAGACCGGGCCAGTTTTAAGGAATTGGCATCCTAAACTGTACTAGTGGCCTTGGAGGGGACCTGCTTGCTTAGTTAGCTATCTCGCCAAATTTCTCTCTCGAAAAACAGTAGAGCACAGAGATGGCAGGGATCCTTTTCAGGCTTAATCACACTTCAGTCCTCACACCCAACAAACTTGCATCCTTTTCCATTTGTGAGGCTTTTCTTCTCTTCCTCCCGGGTGGTTATCTGTGGCAGCATTTTGCAGAGCAGTCTAGTATCTATCAGTGTGAAATAATCGGCTTTAGTGTATAAGTTAAGGGTTAACATGCAGAGACAGGTATGACAGTTTCCTCAAGGCAAAATAAACCTACTGAGATGGGAGCATCCTGACTTGCTGTAATGTAATGACAATGTTCCTCCGCCATCTGTCTATACATAATGACTGCAAATGTTTGGAATAATTGTTTTTCTTCTGATGCATTAACTTTACCTTCTTGGCGGGTTCACTTTTCTGAAGGGCAGCAGAGTTTATTACAGATATGAAACTTTTCTAACAACACTTCACTAAAGGAATATTTGACATTGAGCTTGTGTTTGCTTTAACAAACACCTTTCATTTCTAAGTTGTTGTTTCTTGAGGAATAGGTTTTTGGTAACTTTGGTAATCAGATGGCCAAGGATGGCCCAATATTTGCTCCGTATTATTGGGGAAATGTTCTCAATATCACTACCAGGGGCCTAACAACTACAATGGGTGCAAAGGTTGCAATCGCACCTGGGCCCTGGAGTCTAGGGGGCCCCAAAATTCTCTTCAGCCTATACAAAAAAAACTAATGCTATTAAAATTTGCAATAATTTGGGGCCCTGTTGGAGCTTTTGCATCGGGGCCCCTGAGCTGTAAGTTACGCCACTGATACCCACAGAGTGAATATAGGGGCTTCATAGTATATTTTTATGGTCTACATACAATGTTAGTGGTGTTCAGCAAAAATTGTAGAACATCATTCCATTACGTGAAGAATAATATTATGACACTCAATAACACATGCATATTCGGCATTCCCGTGGGCCAACCCCTTCTTATATAAACACACACTTTCTCAAGCCCACCTATTCCTATTCTAAAATCTTCTGCTATGCTTTTCTTTTAACTGTATTGAGCAGTATTCAACATCCAAGTCACCTGAGAAAAGTGGACCATTGGCATCTTTATTGCTGAGGGGCATACCTGTGCCATAAAGAGGCACAGAACTAAAATATTTTTTCTAGAATCCATAGATCAGCAGTGATTGAAGGAGGTTCTCAGTTTAGATTAAAAATTCCAGTGTAAGCTTCTCTTTAGCCCCTTCCCGACATATGACGCAAATGTGCGTCATAGGTCGCCTCCCACCATTTGAGCTTGCATTCTTCCTCCCCCCACATCTCAGCTGATGTCATACGCGATCTGATCGGCACTGTTAACCCTTTCTATCACTCTGTCACTGACTGGCAGCGCAATCCAAAGCACCGTGGCGGAGATCACACTGTTCCCTGCAGTGATCCGAGGTCCCGTGAAGCAATCATGGGACCTGCATGCTTTACCTGGACAGCCGGGGGTTCTGTCATAACCCCGGAAGCTGTCCAGATTCACTTCCTGCCTGCGATATCTCAGTGACATCTTCGCAGGGAGTGATAATTTCTCCTGTCTTTAGATGAGCAGCAGGTCATCTGAAGACAAGTGAAGCGATCGCCGTGTGCACCGTGTGCAGCACTAAGGCCCTCTAGTGAGCCAAATAAAATAATGAAACAAAAAAAAAAAGGTCAAATCGCCCCTCCCTGTTGCGCCATTGAAAATAAATCTATTAAAAAAATATATATACACATTTGGTATTGCCGTGTTCAGAAATGCTCGATCTACCAAAATATAAAATTAATTAATCAGATCTTTAAAGTACGTAACAGAACAAAAAAGTCCAAATGCCAAAATTAGGTTTTTTTGCAAAAAAAATTCAATAATGGGCGATCAAAACCGCGCATCATGTATTTTTACACACACATGATGACAGGATCATTGTCATACACTAATGTATATGGCAACCAATCACAAACACCAGCGCAATCGGTGGGGGCGCATTCTGACTGCAACAGCCAATCACAGATACTGTCACAGAAGGCAGAGAGTGCTGTAAATATTCAAGAGGATTAAAAAGTGTACCCCGAAGAAAGTGTGACCACAACAGAAGAATGAGAAGTATAATTCTTCTGCTTTAATTTCCATTTTTCTTACTTTTACTGCAATGTAGCACAGCTGGGAAGCTTTGTTGGACATCATGCTGTTGATTACGGTTGGAGCTGGGTATGTTTGCTAGCTAATAAATTGGTAAAAGACGGTGTCTGTGTGTTTTATTTCAAATAAATGTTTTTTCTGTGTGTGTGTTTAACTATTTACTTGCAGGATTAGTAATGTGTGTGTCTCATAGACACCTAAACATCATCAATCCAGGGCTTGATGACAACCCCTTATATTACCCCAAATATCACCACACCAGGGCAATTGAGAAGAAACAGGTAAGGCGCCAGGATTGGGTGCATGTAAGGAGTGCACCAAATGTTTGGGTGGCTGTGAGCTGCTATTCTAATGCATTCCCAGGGTGAGAATACCAACCCCCAGCCATCTGTTAAAAGAACCCGTGTGGGGTCCCCCTTGATACTCAGCCAATATAAAGCGCACAACCGGGGGCTACAAACACATGGAACCACACATATGTTTTTATTTTTTTGTGTGTGGGGGTATGGCAACCAATCACATGCTGGTGCAAAGGGCTTCTGCCTGTAACCAATCACAAATGGTGGGAGAAGCAGGAGATATGTATGAGGCTTAATGAGGGGACCCAGAACTATAGTTACAGGCACGCACTTCTCGGTAAGTAGGATTTAACTAGGTAATCACTGTTTGGCTTTATTTAGCAGCTCCCCTAGCTGAATCCAAACAGTAACACAGACTTCTCAGGGAGGTCCGTGGATGGGGTCCGTACATGGAGACTAGATGTTCTGTACAGACCCCAAACTTTACATTTCGGGTTTGCCCATCACTCCCTGCAATTCTTAGCAAATACTAAGCAAAGCATAATAAAAATAGAAATCTATTACTTGTATTATGCCTTTTGTTATCTTTTAGTTACGTTATTGTTTCTCGTTGTCGTTGTTCTAGGCACATCCACCCTCATTGCAATTCCCCCTCCTTCATTTCTTCTTAGTTTATTGTTGAAATATACAGGAGAAAGTGCTTGAGGGATGAAGGATGCTGGCAGGCAGACAAGATCGGGAGCTACAGGGACCTAAAGTATAGCGTGCTGATAAGGATTGGCTGACCGCAGTTTGTGGGCTAGACGTAGCCTAGTTTTATGAGGAATCTGGCCACTTCCAGCTCGTAAAACTTTACAAAGAAAGACTGCGCATAACATCAGTAACAATGCTATTAATATGCTCCTGGTGCTTTTTTTTTTTAATCCAGATTGGCTTATAATTCTTTTATGAAAAAAACTTTTATATTAAAAATACGCAAAGGCTTATTTACAGGATATTAGATTTGTGGGGGATGAAATCATTGTTGTTCCTTATGAAGCCTTACATGAACCTCCAAGTGTCTCAGGAAGCTGATAAATCTGACAGGATGCCAGTGGCTCTTTATACTCTCTTCACGTGAAATCTCAGCGGTGCCATGAACTAAAATGCTGAGAAGGGTTTTATTAGCGACTTCATACAGCTGAGCCTGGCTCTGCAAGCCCTTACCGGGCAGCTCCCTGCCAATTCTTTTGCATTAAGTTATAACCAACATACATCAGGGTTTTGCTGGTTAACTCTTCTTCTCAAGCTTCTCGGAAAGATTAGGTAATGGTAACTATGTCCGTTCCCACTGGGACTTTCTGGCCTTGATTGAAAATCAATAATCTGTAAACAGCAAAAAAAAAAAAGTTTTCTTATTCGTCTTCACTTCTGCTTTAAACCTTGTCATGTCCTGCTATCCTCATTCATATGGTCCAGAACCACATAGATTCACAGAAGGCATGTGCTCCTCTCCAGGGTAAATGACTTTTGTTAAGCGAGCCTGAAGAACGGATTGTGGCAATTTCCAAGCACAGTCACATTTTCAGCCGTATTCTGTAATTCCTCCTTTTATAACTGGCTTGTTTCATGGAGTATTTTTCTTCTCTTTGAAGTCTGTACTGCAATTGAAAACCAAAACCTTTAGTCCTCATTCAGACGTCAGTATTTTTCATGTACATAAAAAAAATATGGTACCGGTGTCATCAGAGTCTTTGATCCACTTGTCATCAACGTTTGGTCGGTGTGTCATCCACTTCACCTATACTTTGCAATGAAGCACAAGGATGTCACACAGATAGCACACAGGCCGTGTGTTGTACATATTTTTCACAGACTTGTAACCTTGTTTAAGGCACTTTTCATCCGTCATACCAGATAAAGCGGACATGTCTTCATGACTTTTGCAGTCTCTCACTCGCTCTCCTTTTTCTCCCCTCTCAAATCACTCCCCCCTCTCTCTTTCTTCTCTCTCTCTCCCATCTACCACCCATCTCCCATTCCTCTCTTCCCTCTCCCATTTCCATGCATGCCTACTTACACCAACATCAACTGCCGGGATATTCACTGCTCCCTACCCGGGATTATAGGCATGGGGAGCAGTCAATATACTTGTGTTTCTGTGGTCTGTCTTCAATAAAATGGGGACAGCCCATGCGCAGACCACAATGTCTGGCACCATTATATTGAAGACAGTCTGTAGAATCCTCAAAATGGCAGCCGCACATGCATGGTTGCATCCTAAAGTTTAAGACTAAACTAGACTTTAAGATGAAATCGCACATGCGCTACCGCCTACACCATTTTGATGGAGGCCTGAGGAGTCTACACAGTGTCTGCACATTCACTGTCCACGGCGCCATTTTATTGAAGACAAACTGCAGAAGCACAGTGCAGTATCATGGCTCCCCACTCCCATAATCCTGCCCTCCTCTCAGTGCTGACTTTAGTGTGGGGAGGTGCGTAGGAGATTATGGGCATGTAGACCAGTGAATAGCCATGCACTTAAACAGTGGGCACACTTGTTAGAAACAGCGCTGGCCCTGCTTCCTATGACCCTGTGCCGCCACCTCCCTCCTCCCACAGCCACAGCCAGGGGTACATCCAGACTATAAGATGCACCCCCATTTTCCTCCAAAATATTTAGGAGAAAAGAGTGTCTTATAGTCTGAAAAATACACTATTTTAGTAGTAAAAAAAATTGAAAATTGAAATAAAAAAGAAAAAAATGTTTTGGAATGTGTCCCATTGCTCGAGACCTGTAACATTTTTTATGTTTTGGCTGTTGGAGTGGTGTGAGGGCTTATTTCTTTCAGTGCAAGCCTGTTTTTTTTATTGATATCATTTTGAGATTGATATGACATAGGATGATACCTCATTATTTTTGTGTCGTTTCAACAGTCAGAAAAACACATTTGAATTTTATTTCTTTTTGCAATCAGATTAATTTTATAATTGGTAGATCACACTTCTATGGACGCAATGATACCACTGTTTTTTTTTTTTTTCAATGGGGTAAGGGTATGTGCACATCAGTAGTTTTGTGGGCTGTTTTTGGACGTTTTCCGTCGGCGGTTTCCGCTGAGTTTTATGTTAATTTATGTTAATCCTAGCCACCGGTTGGATTAACATGCTACTCAATGGAGTTTAGAAAACGCTGTGTACATTAGAACGGTTTTTTTCTGGTCGTTTTCAGTTTCTTCACCGGTTTTCCACCGGTTTTCAAAGATAGAGCAAGTGACTTCTTTTGAGCGTTTTTCCAGCAGTTCTAGCTTACAAGTGCCCAAAAAACCGGCCTAAAAACGCTAAGAAAAACCGCCAGAAAACCGCCGAGAAAACGCTGTATAAACGCTATAAAACCGGTCGGAAAAAGCTCAAAAACCGCTAAAAAAACGATGGACACTGCTGAGGTCAGAAAACTCAGTTTCTGCCATTCTCCACCGGTTTTAGGACAGTCTGCAAAGATGCAGAAACGTCAGATGTGCACATACCCTTAAAGTACAGTGATTTGAGTTTTAATGTTTTTTTTTTTAAAACAAATATTTTTTTCAACTTTTTTAAACTATTTATGATACTTTGTAGTCCCCTTAGGGGATTTAAACCTGTGATTGTCTGATCTTTTTTGCTAGACTTTCCCCTCTCCAGTCCATCCTTAATGCAGCAGCCAAGATCACCTAACTGGCCAATTGTTACTCTGATGCCTAAGCTCTGTGCCATTCACTTTACTGGCTGCCTATACACTACAGCAGGGGTAAGGAACTCCAGGCCTCAAGAGTCGTACACAGTCCAGGTTTTCAGGATTCCCTTAGTATTTGACCGTTGGAATCATCACCAGTGCAGGAGATTAAATTACCAACTGTAAAATACTAAAGAAATCCTGAAAACTTGCACTGTTGGCGGCTTTCGAGGCCTGGAGTTCCCTACCCCTGCACTACAGGATCCAATTCAAATTGTTTGTTCTCACCCACAAAGCTCTTCACAGCGCAGCACCTCCCTACATCTCCTCCCTCATCTCTGTCTATCACCCCACCCATTCTTTACGTTCCACAAATGACCTTTGACTAACATCTGCTGACGGCACCCTGGCATGAGACTCGCGCGAATGCAATGCGAAGAAAACTTGCATTGCACTCGATCCAGTGTTGCCCTATAAGGCAAGGCACACTGGTACACTGGTGTGAGTCCCCTGCACCAAACTTGCATTGCGATTCAGAAGCAAGTGCAGTCGCAGCATGCTGTGACTGCACGTGATTCTAACGTGCGTGCTGGTAATGCAAGTCTATGGGTGCGAGAGAATCTCGCACCCAGACAGCACACTGTGTGAGTTTGTAGCACCATGCTGGTAAAAGTTAGAATGGATAGAATAGCTAGATCAGGCTTAATAGTCTCCCGCTGTTACTTCAGGGGCCGCCTATTAAGCTCATTACATATTCACTGCACTGTCAAACAAACAGCCAGTCACAGGAGCTTACACTCTATGGAAGCCTCTGTGATTGGCTATTATAATCAGACTGGATTTCCTCAATCTGGACAGTGATTCTGCTTGGTTGCCATACACATTAGTGTATGGCAACCAACCTGGTGTTAAATAAATAAGTATAAAAAAAAAAAAACTCGTGGGGCTTCGCAGCAATTTTAAGACTAGCCCGATGAAAGCAGTCAAACTGCGAGCTGCCACCCTCAGCTGCCTAACTTTCCCTTGGCTGGCAAAAAAAAAAATGTGTGGGCTCTGCTCTATTTTTAATTGCCAGCCAAGCTAAAACCAGTCAGCTGAGGGCTGGTATTCTCAGCGGGGTGAGGGCCCATTGTTATAGGGTATTCCCCCGGCTAAAGAATAGTAGCCTGTAGCCACCCCTGAAAATGGCGCATTAATAATAAGCGCCATTTCCAGGCGCCTTACCGGGCTCTTCTGGCGGCCCTGGTGGCGGTGGCACACTGGGTAATAAAGGGGTTAATACCAGCTTTGTTTTTTCAGCTGGTATGAAGCCCGAGATTCTTAATGTCAGGCCAAGTTTGACCCAGCCATTAAGAATCTCCAATAAAGGGTTAAAAAAAGACACCACACAGAGAAAAAATACTTTATTAGAAATAAAGAGACAAACACCATTAGGGACTCCATCTTTATTACTCCCACTAGAAATAGCCGCTGAATAGTACAGTCCTCTCTCCAGAAACGACGTTGTTGTTGCAGGATTTATATGGTAGCTCACTGGTTAACACTATATGGTGGCTCAGTGGTTAGCATTGTATATGGTGGCTTAGTGGTTAGCACTGTATATGGTGGCTCACTGGTTAGCACTATATGGTGGCTTAGTGGTTAGCACTGTATATGATGGCTCAGTGGTTAGCACATTATATGATGGCTCAGTGGTTAGCACTGTATACGGTGGGTCAGTGGTTAGCACATTATATGGTGGCTGAGTGGATAGCACTGTATGGTGGCAGAGTGGTTAGCACTGTATATGGTGGTTCAGTGGTTAGCACTGTATATGGTGGCTCAGTGGTTAGCACTGTGTATGGTGGCTCAGTGGTTAGCACTGTATACGGTGGCTCAGTGGTTAGCACTGTATATGGTGGCTCATTGTATGGTGGCTGAGTGGTTAGCACTGTATATGGTGGCTCAGTGGTTAGCACATTATATGGTGGCTGAGTGGTTTGCACTGTACATGGTGGCTCAGTGGTTAGCACTGTACATGGTGGCTCAGTGGTTAGCACTGTATATGGTGGCTCAGTGGTTAGCACTGTATACGGTGGCTCAGTGGTTAGCACTGTATATGGTGGCTCAGTGGTTAGCACTACGGTAGCTCTGTGGTTAGCACTGTATATGGTGGGTCAGTGGTTAGCACTGTATATTGGTGGTCAGTGGTTAGCACTGTATACGGTGGGTCAGTGATTAGCACATATGGTGGCTGAGTGGATAGCACTGTATGGTGGCAGAGTGGTTAGCACTGTATATGGTGGTTCAGTGGTTAGCACTGTATATGGTGGCTCAGTGGATAGCACTGTATGGTGGCTCAGTGGATAGCACTGTATGGTGGCTCAGTGGTTAGCACTGTATGGTGGCTCAGTGGTTAGCACCGTATATGGTGGCTCATTGTATGGTGGCTGAGTGGTTAGCACTGTATATGGTGGCTCAGTGGTTAGCACTGTATATGGTGGCTCAGTGGTTAGCACTGTATATGGTGGCTCAGTGGATAGCACTGTATGGTGGCTCAGTGGATAGCACTGTATGGTGGCTCAGTGGTTAGCACTGTGTATGGTGGCTCAGTGGTTAGCACTGTGTATGGTGGCTCAGTGGTTAGCACTGTATACGGTGGCTCAGTGGTTAGCACTGTACGGTGGCTCAGTGGTTAGCACTGTATATGGTGGGTCAGTGGTTAGCACTGTATATGATGGCTCAGTGGTTAGGACAGTATATGGTGGGTCAGTGGTTAGCACTGTATGGTGGGTCAGTGGTTAGGAGTGTATACAGTGACTCAGTGGTTAGCACTGTATATGGTGGCTGAGTGGTTAGTTGTCTCCCCCTGTTCTCTGCCCCGTCTTCCCCTGTTCTCTGCCCCGTGTTTTCCTGTTCTGTGCCCCATCTTCCCCTGTTTTCTGGCCCTGTCCTCTAGCAGTATGTCCAGCCGTCTTGTGCTGCTGTCCTGTGTCTCTGTGTACCCCTGTCCTCTGCCTGTGTCCCCCTGTCCTCTGCCCCTGTGTCTTCCTGTCGTCTGCCCCTGTGTCCTCCTGTCCTGTGCCCTGTGTCCCCCTGTCCTCTGTTCTGTGTCCCCGTGTCCTGTGTGCCCCTGTTCTGTGTCCCCCTGTCCTCTGCCCCTGTTGTGTCCCCCTGTCTCTGTCCCTGTCCTGTGTGCCTGAGTCCTGTGGCCCTGTTCTGTGTTCTCCTGTCCTGTGTGCCCCTGTCCGGTGTCCCACTCCTCTACCTCTGTTCTGTGTCCCCTTGTCCTCTGCCCCTGTTGTGTCCTCCTGTCCTGTGTGTCCCTGTCCTCTACCCCTGTTGTGTGTCACCTTGTCCTCTGCGCCTGTTGTGTCCTCCTGTCCTGTGTGTCCGTGTTCTCTGCCCCTGTTGTGTTCCTTTGTCCTATGTGTCCCTGTTCTCTACCCCTGTTCTGTGTCCCCTTGTCCTCTGCCCCTGTTGTGTCCTCCTGTCCTGTGTGTCCCTGTCCTCTGCCCCTGTTGTGTGTCCCCCTGTCCTTTGGGCCTGTTGTGTCCCTCTGTTCTGTGTGTCCCTGTCCTCTACCCCTGTTCTGTGTCCCTTGTCCTCTGTCCCTGTTGTGTCCTCCTGTCCTGTGTGTCCCTGTCCTCTACCCCTGTTCTGTGTCTCCCTGTCCTTCGCCCCTGTTGTGTCCCTCTGTCCTCTACCCCTGTTCTGTGTCCCCTTGTCCTCTGCCCCTGTTGTGTCCTCCTGTCCTGTGTGTCCCTGTCCTCTGCCCCTGTTGTGTGTCCCCCTGTCCTTTGGGCCTGTTGTGTCCCTCTGTTCTGTGTGTCCCTGTCCTCTACCTTTGTTCTGTGTCCCCTTGTCCTCTGCCCCTGTTGTGTCCTCCTGTCCTGTGTGTCCCTGTTCTCTACCCCGTTCTGTGTCCCCTTGTCCTCTGCCCCTGTTGTGTCCTCCTGTCCTGTGTGTTCGTCCTCTACCCCTGTTCTGTGTCCCCTTGTCCTCTGCCCCTGTTGTGTCCTCCTGTCCTGTGTGTCCCTGTCCTCTGCCCCTGTTGTGTGTCCCCTTGCCCTCTGCCCCTGTTGTGTCCTCCTGTCCTGTGTGTCCCTGTCCTCTGCCCCTGTTGTGTGTCCCCCTGTCCTTTGGCCCTGTTGTGTCCCTCTGTCCTGTGTGTCCCTGTCCTCTACCCCTGTACTGTGTCAACTTGTCCTCTGCCCCTGTTGTGTCCTCCTGTCCTGTGTGTCCTTGTCCTCTACCCCTGTTCTGTGTCCCCTTGTCCTCTGCCCCTGTTGTGTCCTCGTGTCCTGTGTGTCCCTGTCCTCTACCCCTGTTCTGTGTCCCCCTGTCCTCTGGCCGTGTTGTGTCCTCCTGTCCTCAGCCCCTGTTGTGTCCCCCTGTCCTCTGGCACTGTTCTTTGTCCCCTAGTCGTGTGTGCCCCTGTCCCCCTGTCCTTTGCTGTCAGTATTCCTTACATCGGCATTGAAGGCGGTCATGTGACAGGGTGGGCTATTGTGAGGTCACAGAGGGCCTGTCACATGACCGGCTCCAAAAAGAAAGTATATCTCCAGGCAGCAGAGCGGGGAGGGGAAATTGCGGAGCGGCCGGGGGAGAGCGTGCGGCAGCGCCGGTACTGGCCGCCATATGCGGCGGGAGATGAGCGGTGTCTACCGTCAGGAGATCAGCGGCTTGCGCATGAGCGGCTGTTCTCCCGACGGGTGCTGGCCGGTCACCTCAACGCTATGCTGGTGGGATCCCGGAGTCCCTGCGGCAACATGTAATATCCAAGATGGCGGCGAAATCTCGTGAGATTTTGGACGCCATTTTGGAAATTACATGTCGCCGGACGGGTGGGCAGCGGAGACTGCTCGCGATGACGCTATCACGTCATCGTTCGCAGTGCCGCAAAGGATTTTGGGATTCGGCTACAGTGGCCGAATCCCAAACTCCCGATTATATAAATGGAGAAGATTTACAGCCCTCCAACGATCCAGGTCTTCTTTCCTCTCTCTTCTTTCTTCTCTCTTCTATCTTCTGTCTTCTTTCTTCTCCTTGAATTGAATCAGCTCTGCTACATTACACAGCAGGGGGCGGAAGTGCGCTCCCCGTGCTGTGTGATGAGTCAGTGAGACTGGGCATTAAGTGGTGATGTGACCACTGACCACGTTGCTATAGTAACCAAATTAGTGGTTACTATAGCAACACTAAGCATTGCCAGCCAAGCATTATTTAACACCGTATAACGCCAGGTTGGTTGCCATACACTAATGTGTATGGCAACCAAGCAGAATCACTGTCCAGATTGAGGAAATCCAGTCTGATTACAACAGCCAATCACAGAGGCTCCCATAGAGTGTGAGCTCCTGTGATTGGCTGTTTGTTTGACAGTGCAGTGAATATGTAATGAACTTAGTAGGCGGCCCCGGAAGTAACGGCGGGAGACTATTAAGCCTGATCTAGCTATTCTATCTGCTTTTTCTCACGTTATACAGCATGAGAAAGACCATGTTAAAAACGCATTGCACACAGACCACACTCGCACCACAGTCACGCCACATTCATCGCTCTGGCACCACACTAGGACCACACTCGCACTACCACATGCACAGCATTCACATCACTGTCGTGCATCAAAAACGCTCCGTTTTTGAAGCATGACAGTGTGCCCCCAGACTTAATCCAAATCTCCCACTCCCGGCTCCAAGACTTCTCCCGAGCTGCACCGATTCTCTGGAATGCTCTCCTGCAAGAAATTAGTACTATCCATAACTTACAGGCGCTCCCTAAAAACACATCTTTTTAAGGCGGCCTAAGCTTCCATATAGAAGTCATTTATACTGTATATAGTCCATTCACTATCTCTCTGGGCAGAACTCTTCTTCAAACGCCACCAAACCTAAAAGCTCTACACAGATTGTCTGATGACCATTCATGTAATTTTCTCTATCCCCCACTTCCTCAAGTTGCCTGGACCACCATTGTAATAAGCCCCGTACTTTGTGTAACCCCCATCCTGTTGTAGATTGTAAGCTTCTTTGAACAGGGTCGCCTTTATTTTTGTTTTAATTGTATTAATTTGTATATTTTATATTGTTTCTCTGCTTTAATTATTGTACTGTATTTTTAGAATTGTTACTTATGACCCTTTGTATATGAACCAATGAACTGTAAAGCGCTGTGGAATATGTTGGCGCTATATAAATAAAGGTTATTTATTTTACTGGTGCTATATACAGCAAATCTTTATATCCTTTTAAGCTTAGCCTCTGGCTAGGTTTCAATGGAACTCCATTGGCAGGCACAGCAGTCTTCAATGAACCCCTAGCTGTCAAGCAACAGCAACATATTGGCACCCCGCAAACACATTGTGAGTCAGCTGGTGGGTGCATTACATATAATGACAGGCCGCATGCTGTTAAAGCCATGGACAGAGATTGACATCTTCATTTTACGGGTTAAAGGGAATCTGTCACCACTTAGACCTTTCTAAACTATTAATATGGGCATACAGGTTATAGAATACTGAAAATAAATCATCTTTTATCACTTTATGTAAATGAGCTGTTCCAGACTATGGGGTGGATGCTGCCTGGAAGATAACTCTGCCTTCATGCCTTATAAATATAAGTGGGATTTACCAGTGTGATGATTGATGGCCTCTCTCTGCCCCCCTGATCTCACTGCAGAGCTGTATGTGAATATAAATGACACATCTGGAGATTGCTCTGTTTTTTCAGCTTCCATCTCACAGGTAGCCAGTGTGAAATATTGTTACAATATAGCTCAGTGAGCTGCAAAAAGTGTGTTAGGGTGGTTTCATACTAGCAATGCGTCATCAGGACGAAAACACATGCTTCTACATCCGCCGACTTATGTGAAAACGCATGCCACCACGTGCCTGATAAGGCACACTATCAGGCAAAAAAATGATACATTTGTATCAGTTTGTGCATGCATTTTAGTCCTAATCCGTCATGCGTTATGTTTTATAATTGACCTTTTGAATGGAAAATGTTAGTATGATGAGAGAGAAGAGAGAGGAGAGAGGGGGAGAGATGGAGATGCTCAGTGCGAAATCCTGATCCGGGTTGACGGAATTCACCAGCGGCCAAATGCTGTCTCAATGATAACAATGCGTCATTTTGCAGCATTCTGCCGCATCTGGACGCATCAGGATTTTTACTGTGCCGCAAAAATACAATTTGTTGCGTTTGCACCGGAGGTCAAAACGACGCAGTAATACGGATCTGTCAAAATCCTGATGCGACCTGATGTCCATGTGGTTTCATGTTAAGTATAGAGACTCATGCCTGATCAGGATTTTGACGGATACCGACGCAAATTCAAAAAACGCTAGTGTGAAACCACACTTAGCAAGTAGTCAAATTTAATTTCTCCTGTTCTGTGTCAGAAACGTATCTCACACTGGTAACTCTCCCTGTTATTTATACCGTAATAAGCTCTGGAGGCTGAGTTATCTTCAAGGCAGCATCCGCCCCATAGTCTCGAAGAGGTAATTTATCTAAAGTTTTAAAAGATGATTTCTCCACAATAAGTCATCTGGTATGAGGCACACAGGTATTCTTTTCAGCATTCCATAACTATATAAATATAATATATTCTGTATGTCCATATTAATAGTTTAGAAAGGTCAAAGAGGTGAAGCATTCCCTTTAAGAGAAACTCCACTTGCGGCAAATAGAGGAAGTACCTGTCTGTGACATTCAGCCATTGTCTTCCAGGTGGGGATCGGGCACAGCCTGTGAGCTCATTCTATGCACCTTCTCCTTACATAGTGTTAGATTGTTTGTTGATTCCTGTGATTTACTCCGTTTCACTTCATTTTATTCTATTGTTTAACCTGTTTCAACTTTGGTGTGTTTGACTACACTTTGATTTATTAAATGGCATCTGACTCTGGTTTTTAGCTTTGGTTCTGTCACTTCTGTTTCCTGGCTAGCTTGGCTTCTTTTGCCTATGGTTTATTCCTCTGGCCAGCAGCCCCTCTGTGGAAGCAATCCAGTGGACCCTGGAGACACGAGGGTCAGTGAGTGCTCTCTGCCTTTAGAAAGGCCGCATGGACCAGGGTTCATCCCACTGAATGCCCAAACTCCTTACCCGTGGGCAGAACAGTACTCAGATAACACAGGGCAGGGGAATCACACATTGGTTAGACTTTATTGGATCCCCAACAGTCAAAGTCACTTAACACATAACCAGCAAAAACACATGATATAACATGCAACAGGAACTCACCCTTCCGCTGGCTCAACAGTGATTAAAATATTCGTGCCTTTGGGGTTTCCTGGGCCAACTACCCCTGTTTAGCAGCACCCTGCTTTTGGCGAGCACCTACTGAGAAGGGAAAGCAGCAAGTTTAGGAAGCTAACAAGAGCACAGCAACGTCTATAGCCAGGTGACCAAATTGTCTCAACCTTAGTTTTTCAAGTAGTCTATGATCTTCCAGCCAAATCCTAGGATCCTAGGCTGAAGTCCTGCAGAATTTGATCCAGTTTTGTGATTGTCTAGTCGGAACCAAAGCTCCTAAAGTAGGGTGGAATATCCACCACTGGTGACTGAAACAAGTCCTTTTTATACACCAAACCGTCACCTCAGGGTATTGTGTTCTTACAGGATGATGGGATAAGGCTGTTCTCTCACTGGTCGAAAGTTCAATCCAACTGCATAATTTGCCTCTCAATGATGTAGACAGAGGGGACTGATGCAATTTATATTTAGGCAGCAATCCACAATCTAAACAATTGGGGATCCAAACAGACTGTCAAAAAACAATGACTTTTCATGAGTTGACAAAAAAAAGAAAATACTTCTGGCCTAATTAGGAATATTTAACCCACAACACAAATGGAGAAATGCTGTGTTGTCACACCCATTGTAAGAGCAGAACTCTGTAAAGAATTCCTCTGGAATGTACAAGACTGAATGGCTAGAACCAAGTACGTCTGAGGTAGCCTTTTTAAGCCTGCTGCCTCTCACAGATGTTACAAAACACCTTAAAGGGGCCCAGTCAAATTAGGGCAACAAAAGTGTTCTCGTGATCACAGCACCTGTATAGTATCGAAGTACCCTAAGTTGGGTACAATAGTAAGGCTGCTTTCACACTGCAGTTTTTTCCTGATCAGTGATCATTAGGTTTTGTGTGCCAACACCAGGAGAGGAACCAGGAGAGGGACTTGCGGAGAAAAAGTATAACTGAAAGATAGGCACCTGTTCTGGGTTTTGGAGACACTCCTGGTTTTGGCACACAAAACCTAATGAACACTGATTAGGGAAAAACCAGTGTGAAAGCAGCCTAAGTAAAGTTTAGTTTAGTTTAGGAAAATAGTGTAGTCATAGGATAGATTGAAAAAAAAAAAAAATACACTAGTAATACTGTGATGCCAGGTCTTTTGCACTAATTAGCATGCATTCTTAAAGGGATTGTCCAGTCTAAAATGGCAAGTCTACAGTCACTGTATGTGTCGCTCTACATGACTGCAGATTTGTAAATCCTCACATTGCACGGTCTGCGCACTGTGAGGATCCTCCAGTTTCAGAGGTAGGAACGGCGGCCACGTGGCTGCAAGTTTGCAGACTCCCAGCCTGAATTTGATTAGATGAGCGTAGCTTTACTTAATACACTTGCATTAAGTGGGTCCATGCCTTTCTATTTAGATTCTGGCTGTGAGCCTAGAAATCACATAGTTCCAGCCACGTGGCCGCCGTTCCTGCCTCTGAAACTGGAGGATCCTCTTGGTGCGCAGACCATGCAATGTGAGGATTCACAAGTCAGCAGCCACATAGAATGACATAAAGTGACTGGTGACTTGTCATTTTAGACTGGATAACCCCTTTAAGCATGCATGCTAATTAGTGCAATAGACTTGGCTTCACTGGTCAGTGTTACTGGTGCAGTTTTTTACGACATGTAATATGACTACACTATTTTTGCAAACTAAACTTTGCTTATTATTGTACCCAACTTAGGGTATTTTGATACTATACAGGTGCTGTGAACACATGAAAAACAAGTGAACCAAGCCTAAGGAATATAAAGGAATATTCAGAAAACAGTTACGTTGCCCTAATTTGACTGTACCGAGTAAGGCCCTTTTCTTCCAGTATTTAATACATGTTGGCAGTCATTTATTATCTGGATAGAATTGATTGGGGGTTTAGGTTAGAACACCTTTTTGGAGTCAACCATTATAAATTCCGAAAGTCTGAAGGCCAAATCTGACATCTATTATCTACAGATTGTGCGCTGCTAAATCATTTAATCTCTTTGTCTCATGGATTAGAAAGAAGGTTGACTATTCTTTGGAACAAGATCATTTCTATGACTTGAATTATTCATCATTGCTATGTGATCAAAATAAGCCAAGCATTTTCTTTCGTGCCTCATCCTTTTTATTCTCTATAGGTAAGCAAGGCTTGGAGGGTTCTTGCTGAAGATGAGATGTTGTGGTACCATTTGTGCCAACGGGAAGGACACCTGACTGACAGACAGGTTACAGCATGCTCGTCTTGGAAGGGAGCTCTGAAAGAAAGACGCACTCGGGAGAGCATGCTGAGGACGAACTGGAAGGTACCTCGCCCCTCTCTGTGTGCACCATTCTGTAACAACATTACACGCTCAAAACAAATCTCTTGCTGAGCTGAATTGCTAACCCTGCTGATATCACCGGAGTAAATAACTACTTTGTTGTTATCTGAAATGTCTACATTTTCATTCACTTCATAAAGGTTGTTTTAACACTTAAAAGAAATATATCTAAATTCATGGAAAGTGAGTATGGGTGTCAATGAATGCTTCTAAGTTAGTAATGAAAGGCACATTTGCCATTAAAGATGTTTTCTCACATTCAAAATTAATTTTAAAGTTTAATTTTGATCAGTAGATCTTGGAATATTAATATTTTCTACTATTAGATGTGTTGTGTCATGGAGGTGTGCAGTGGGGGCTGCCATTTTCCATGTGCCTGCATGCATTGGCAAGCTGCGACTCACCCTCTACCATCCAGACTTCCAGAAAAAGGGTTCAGATCTCTATCTGCACATGCACCGCCTCTATGGCCATTTTCTAGAAGTCTGGACATCTCCTGGCCCAGGGAGGGGACCCAATCTACTATATAATTGTCTAAGGGTTTTTTGAGTCTGTAACCAAAATCGCGCGCTACACAGAGGCAGCTCATTGGCCGCAGCAAATAGCGCGTGCTGAATATTCGAATTTCGCGCCAATTTGCAGCCCGGCGGAAGCGGCGCCGCTTCCGCAGGTATGCACGGTCCTGCAAACGGTGGACCCAGTGCGCGAGAGGCAGCCGTTAGTCTCCTGGCTGGCGAGCCGCTAACCGGAGCTCAGCCGCGGCTACCTGCGGCACGGAGGTCCGCGGCGAGCCAGCCGGGAGATGACCGGCGTCAGCCGCTCATTACCCAGCTGGCGAGCCGCTGACCTTTGTGCCGCGGCTGAGCTCCGGTCAGCGGCGAGCAGCCGGGAGATGACCGGCGTCAGCCGGTCATCTCCAGACTGCTCGCAGCGGTGATGCACTTCGCGGCATTCAAACCACGCCAAGCCGCAGTACTCTTCTGATTGGCCGCCGCGGTCGCGGTGACCAATCAGAGAAGTAGCATGGCTTGACGCACAGTTTGAATGCCGCTATTCTGATTGGTCGTCACGCTGAACGCGGCGACCAATCAGAATAGCGGCGCGCGCTATGCCGCCATATTTGAAATACACTGAGTACAGTGTATTTGAAGTATAGCGCCATAGAGCGCGCCGCTATTCTGATTGGTCGCCGCGTTCAGCGCGGCAACCAATCAGAATAGCGCGCGCCATATTTGAAATACACTGTAGTCGGTGTATTTGAAGTATGGTGCCATAGAGCGCGCCGCTATTCTGATTGGTCGCCGCGTTCAGCGCAGCAACCAATCAGAATAGCGGCGCGCGCTATGCCGCCATATTTGAAATACACTGTACTCAATTCAAAGTGTATATTCATGTGTAATAATAAGTAATATCTACTATATAATCGTCTAATTCTGTCTGTAACGGAAATCCCGCGTCGCTGATTGGTCGCCACATCTTAAAAGGTCGGTCCACCAGTTCTTAAAGGGGTGGACCCCAAGCACTTCTTAAAGGGACTGTCCCCATCCTCTTAAAGGGGCAGTCCCCAACCACTTTTTAAAGGGGTGGTCCCCAACCACATCTTAAAGGGACAGTCCCAAACCATGTCTTAAAGCGGCCATCCCCAACCAGTTCTTAAAGGGGCAGACCCCAACCAGTTCTTAAAGGGGCAGACCCCAACCACTTCTTAAAGGGGCAGTCCCCAACCTCTTAAAGGGGCAGTCCCCAACCTCTTAAAGGGCAGTCCCCAACCTCTTAAAGGGGCAGTCCCCAACCACATCTTAATGGGGCGGTCCCCAACCACATTTTAAAGGGGCAGTCCTCAACCACATCTTAAAGGGGCGGTCCCCAACCACATCTCAAAAGGGCGGAAGCAACCAATCAGCGATATTGGCGTGGGATTTAAACCATCTTCGTTGACTGGTCATGGCTGGCTGCGACCAATCAGTGATATTGCCGCAGGATTTAAATGGTAATGTACATATTTAACCTGTGTATTCATTGCATTATTCTTAAGTCTTCAGAAATAAACTACATACATATTCTAGAATACCCGATGCATTAGAATCGGGCCACCATCTAGTAGTGTATAAAGACATTACGGCAATATCTCTCTTTACACCCTAACCAGTTTAGTAATTACGGTATCTTTATTATATTACACTTCTCCCTCAGTAGCTAATCCCTAAATATGTTCTTTTTATTTCAATTGCTGTGATGTTTCGTTTGAGAAGAGTGTTGCATGAGGTGTCACACGAGGCTGGGGCAGCACTCAATTTACTGTAGCGTTTATTGCCTCTCCTTGAACGGGATGTCATCAGGGGCTGGTGCTGAAGTTACTTGCTAGAGTTTCTTGCATGGCCACCTCCTCTGATGATGTCCTGGTTCCACAACGCTGATAGAAGATGCAGGAGAGGCGAGTGCAGCGCAAGTATTCTGATTGTATTTAGAAGATAGAAGCAACGAGTGACACCAGCGCCATCTCACAGCTTCTAGACCCACCGGCCCCTGAAGATGATTCATTTGAAGGCAGTGGTAGAAGCTTTATGGTGGTGCTAGTGTCACTCACTGCTTCTTTCTCTGCCTCCTGATGACGTCTTGTTTCACAGTTAGAAGATGCGGTGACAAACACAATCAGACTGCCTGTGCGGCACTTACCTGTCCTGCAATTTCCCATAGGGTATTGTAAAATAACACCAATTGAATAAGTGGTTGGGGTGTAAAGATAGATATTTAGAAAGGATATGTTAGGTTTTGGACCACCCCTTTATGGGATTTGGAGGGATCAGAAGGCTGTCTAATACATTTGCAAGGCCTCTCAACTCTAACCCGACAGATGAGGTCAGGAGAGAGAAGCTTTCTAACAGCTGTGAGGTAGCGCTTACTGAGTGTGTTAGGGGACACTCGCTTAGGCTGGCTTCACACTTGCAGATGGATCTGCAGCGTTTTGCAGATGCATCTGCAAGTGTGAGCATGCTGACCGCGGCCCCTATGTTTATAATAGGGCGCACGCGGTGTGAAAGCTCTCATTCACTCCTATATGTGTACTGTCAGCAGGCGTATGCCTGCTGACAGATCACACACTCCCGTCCGCACTGTGGACGCGAGATGTAGCGTCCATGCTGCGGGCGGGAGAGTGTGATCTGTAAGCAGGCATACGCCTGCTGACAGTACACATATAGGAGTGAATGAGAGCTTTCACACCGCGTGCGCCCTATTATAAACATAGGGCCGCGGTCAGCATGCTCACACTTGCAGATGCATCTGCAAAACGCTGCAGATCCATCTGCAAGTGTGAAGGCAGCCTTACTGTGCAATATTCAGAAACACAGCAACAGTTCTTATAAAACATAGTCCATTATGGTTTATTATCATTCATAAACCGCTTGGTGCAAACTAAATCATACACCTATCTTACAACATGAACAGCATAAAGTTAATTATCTTCAACGGGTATACCGCACACATTGGGGAAACGTTTGTGACCTATTGTCCGCTTCAACCGCGGATATCCCACACTGTTCATTTACTGAACTGAGTCAGCACACACAATTTCCCATTCTGATTTTACCTTCTCTTGCAGCTTAACAGTATTCAGACGGCCCTGCCAGTTTTGCTGTCCAGGAGGTTGCACTCAGCGATCACCTACCAAGTCCTTGGACTTGCTCCGTGTCGGTACCTGTCGTGAGTCCAGACTCACCGAGCCTCAATTACCACCTGGACTTACAGGAGCTCGAACCAGCTCCATTCACAGACCTTTTTGTCTGCCATGTAGTTCACAAGCAAGGGTGAAGGACGTTGCTTGCATCACAGTCATGTGATCAGGAAGGAGTCTCATTATATCCGTGGCTGTGGATGTTCAGTCCCTCCCTCCTTAAATCCAGCCCATTATATAAAGGCTTGTGGAAAAATAAGTCCCAGCAAACATCTTGGATTTAAATCGCAGCAGACCTCTGTCTGTGTGATACATACCCATCATATACAGTATTGCCTGAATACCTCACACAGCTGATCTCTTTGTTCTCTGAGAGATTGGCAGAAGAAGTCTGGCAGTGGTTCTCTCATGGAGAACGTAGCAGAGGCAAGCATTCCTGTGTATTTGAGACTTTGGAGTGATAGATATCAGCTGAATTTGGGTCCATAGGGGTAAATAAGTGGCTTCATTAAGATTGATGTGATGACGGGCTTGGACTGGTCCACAGGGGAACAGGTATATTCCACAATGGGTCCCTATGAAGGATTGAGTCCCCCACCCTCGTATATGAGCAGTGTTTGACACAATACACTTGATTCACTATGTACAGAAAAGTTCTTTAACTCCTTATTCATTTAACAAACTACCCACTTTATTGTTATATAAATTTGTGAATGAGGATAACATACTATTTACATTACAGTGGCGACAAAACGTTTTGGATTTTTTTTTGGTGGTAACTGTAATAACGTTCTAAATCGTCACAAAGAAATATGCTTTCAAGATTGTAAGAAGGAACCCTAAGATGAATGTGCCTGGAAGACCGCCATACCTTATCTCCGGGTTGGATAGGTGGCAGATCCAGACGTCTCTTATCCATATGCTCCTTGGTTCGAACTGATGCCTGCATCAATGAAAAATGGGGAGTTAGAGGAAGACTCACCAACATGGTTGTTGTAGGAAAACTCTACCCAGGGCAGCAGGTCAGCTCAGTCGCTGTGGTGACCATTCACGAAGTGTTGCAGATAGTTGGTAAAGACTTGATTCACTCTCTCCACTTGATCGTTAGATTGTGGGTGATAGGCCGAGGAGAAGTCCAGGATGACATCCAACAGTTTACAGAGGGACTGCCTGAATCGGGAGAGGAATTGAATTCCTCTGTCAGAGATAATGGGGAGGGGAAGACCGTGAAGCCGAAGGACATGCTGGATGAAGAGCAAGTTTTGGAGTGGAAGGGAGACCAGACGGCGGAGTAGAGGGTCCCATCTTGGAGAACCAGTCAACCACAATCCAGATTACTGTACAGCCGGACGATGCTGGAAGATCCGTGATGAAGTCCATGGCAGTGTGTTGCCAGGGAGCAGATGGAATCAGGAGCTGGAGGAGGCAATCGATTAGCAGTTTCTTGGGTGTTTTATTACGAGCCCATGAGGGACAGGCTGCAATGAAGTCCAGAACATCTTGGTGCAAGGGGGGCCACTAGTAATGTTGAAATGACGTCTTCTTTTGACCAGTGTAGCCAGCAAGCTTAGAAGAATGACCCCAGCGTAGAACTCGCTTTTTGTCTCTTTCAGTTACAAGGGTCTTACCAGGGGAAGCTGCGACAGCCTGACTGGAGCCACCATGATCATCTTAGACGGTTCAATGATATGCTGAGGCTCCTCTTCAATGTCGTCTGACAGGAAAGACCTGGATAGCGCATCAGATTTGATACTCTTCTCTGCAGGATGGAAATGGAGAGAGAAATTGAAATGAGCAAAGAATAAGGATCAATGAACCTGGCGAAGGTTGAGTCTTTGAGCAGACTGAAGATAGGACCGATTCTTATGATCAGTGTAAATGATGACCGGGTGAACTGCGTCTTCAAATAGATATTGCCATTCTTCTTTAATGGTAGCTTAGAACTGCCAGTAACTCTATATCCCCAATTGAGTAGTTATGTTTCCAGGGTGAGAATGCCTAGGATAAGAAACCACAGGTACCATCTTACCAGTAAATTGTCTCTTCAGTGAGGAAGTGAAAAAAGTTTTTCACTTCCTTGCTGAAGTGACAATTTGCATATTTCCCAGAGGAGCATTGTAGCTATAAGTCTACTTATCTGTCTCCTTATGTTGGCAGGCAGATTCCTCTCCATGATGAGAATAGCTAGTCCCCCAGACCATCTTACCAGTAGACAGTTTTTGTGTGAAGACTGCTCTGGCTTCGGATGACGAAGCATCCACTTCAAGGAAAAACTGGTTGTCAATCATTGGTCTGTGAAGGAGTCCAATCTTTAGGTTTGGAACCTTTACAAGTTAGGGTGGTGAGTGGTTTTACCAGAGAGAAGTGGGGGATGAATTGCCGATAGTAGTTGACGAATTGCTGAATGGCCTTGATTTCCTCAGGTCGGGTCCACATAAGCATGGCGGAGACTTTCTCTGGATCCATCCTGAGACATGTATCCGAAATGTTATAGCCAAGAAAGGGTAAAGACGCCTCAAACAGACCTTTCTCAAACTTGACGTAGAGACAATTCTCCCTTAATCTTTGAAGAACGAAACGAACATTCCTCCTGTGAGTTTGTAAATCGGGAGAAAACACCAAAATGCCATCCAGATACACCACCACACAGACATAGAGCAGGTCATGGAATAAATCATTGATAAATTCTTGGAAGACGGCAAGTGCGTTGCTTAAAACGAAGGTCATCATCCGATATTCGTAGTGATCATCTCACGTGTTGAAGGCAGTTTTCCACTCATCCCCATATCGTATCCTGATGAGGTCTCAGGAGAGTACAGTGATATATACAGCAGTCATAGAGTGAGGGCTGGCATGTAATGAGAACAGGGGACGTGGCCAACGACTCTGATGCTCACATTATATGTCAGCCCCACTAAGCTGACATTGACAGCTGCACAAACATACACACTGTCACTCAGCTCAGGAGAGTCATGCGATACATATAGCTGGCATATAGAGTGTGCTGGCATACAGTGAAAGCATAGGGCTGGTGGCTATGCTTCCTGTTCGTTACATTAGCTAGAAGTATGAGGGGGCTGGAATATAGGATGATCATGTAGCTAGGTGACCATGCCCCTGCCACACCCCCTGTTCTCTGCAGCAGCCTGAAGCTGAATCTGTTTTGTGGCCTATTATCCCTAAGTGAGGTGTGAGTGCTGAGGAGCAGATATCATTTTATTGATTTATAAGCGATCTATAGATCCTAGAACTGTAGTGCCCAGCTCAGCTTCATCATGTAGGAGGGCAGGGCAGGACAAGAAAAAAAATCTCTCCTCGTAGTTTCCCTTTTAAGCAATTTTCCTTACAAATAAAGTGCACTTCAAGCGATAAGTTCTGCAGTTTCGATGTGTTAAAAAAAATGTTTCTGTACCCTGATCACAATCCAGCCTGTGGAGCAAAAGAGAAAAGTAGAGAGTATACAGACAGGAAAAGCATGGGATCACAGCTGATTCCTCTGCCTCCCATCTTATACTCACCTGCTGCCTTTTAGCGATTTGTGACCTGCCGGTAGCTCCAGTAGTTAATGGAGTGCACTGGAAGACACAAACTAATGTAATGCTATTGGAATCTTGTTCTGGCCCCCATAGACTTACATTGAGAATTTGTGATATAACTTCTGACTTTCGGCCTGTCAGAAGTTTCGGGCACTAGGTGGTGCCTTGTGACCGGAGCACTGTTGTAAGAGGGTGAAAATGCTGGAGGGTAAGTATAACACTAGGGTCAGGGGACTTTGATTTAAAGCACCACTCCAGTGCTGAAAAGCAACAATAATAGAGTAGTGTTTTTAAGATGGAAATCTTATGCCACACCTTATCACTGTATATTAAGCCAAGAGCACAGAGGAGGCTTGTGTATATACTTTATAGAAGTTTTTAAACTGCTTTCTTATTCGCTTTAATATTAGCTAAGCTTTTTGTCCCAGCGTGCAGCTGGGCAGAAGAAGGAGGGTCATGTGACGAGGCCACCACAAGCCAAACACCAGGCACCTAGGCTAGATTACTAGATGTTCATGAATTGCAAAAGGGAAGGTAAAAGCTTGCTACAATGTTGTCATGTGCAGCCCGAGAAGGCAGACACGTCATGCAAAATCAGCTTATTCCCGTTCCGCTGTCAACGTGTTGCTTGTCTATAGATTGTTCCGTCCTTGCCGCTGTAGAAGCAGGGAATATTTAATTGAATGAAATGTGCAAACTATTAACATAAAGCCAATTACATTGTAGTCAGCCCGTGCTAAAGAAAGCAGAGAACCACACCGAAGTTTGGGAGTAGTCAATACTCTGTGATATCCCTGTCCACAGCACTTTGTGCTGAAAGTTTTCTAATAAGCAAACAACCGCACTTTCTCCGGCATATTTCCCACCCGCAGGGACCTCCTGAAATTGGCAGAACCTAACACATGTTCTGCAT
Source organism: Allobates femoralis (assembly GCA_033576535.1). Classification (NCBI taxonomy): domain Eukaryota; kingdom Metazoa; phylum Chordata; class Amphibia; order Anura; family Aromobatidae; genus Allobates; species Allobates femoralis. Next base: position 695,038,278 of record JARQOC010000003.1, on the reverse strand, counting down.
AATGTGATTTTGTTCCAATGAAGCATTAAGCATATCCCACATCAAGTGTTGCCAATTTCTAGCCACTCCCTAGGGACAAGTGATGTATTAGCGAGACTTTATTAATATTTCATTAAAATTTTATGAAGGTTTCTTTTTTTTCCCTGACTTTTCAGAGGATCGCTCTGAGGAATATTTTCCAGCCTGATTCAGCTTTGATGTTGGTAATTATTTTGTGGAAGATCAGAACTAGAGATCCCTTCTTAATGTTTTGTTCACATATGTTTAAACAGCAGGTTGGATAGCACGCACGCTTATATTGTGTGAATTCTGCCTCGAGATCCTGAGGGGCTTTAAAGAGATTATGAAAAGTTGAATTTTAAAATCAATTATTTCAATTAAATGGCATGTACCAGCTATTCTAACCGGTTTCATAGTTGCATTTCTAGCATCTGGTAATTTGAAGACATGGCAGCATACGCTGGGTATCTGTGAATTGCTGATATGGTTCCATTTATCTGTCCATTTCACTCATTGTCAACTTCTACTTTCTGTTCAGCTGAAATTTTACATCGCAACACAAATCAGATTTAATAAGCGAATGTATGCCATGTATTAATCTAGAACTCTGTGTGTAGTATAATACTTGGCAATTGCCATCTTCTGCCATTTCCAGCTTCTCTTCTGGGATATGTGACTGCACTTGTGAGTATCCGGATCACTCCAGTCATTGCTGAGCAGATCGGAAGTCACTTCTCAATATAAGGCTGTGGTCCCACTAGCTTGAGACATGCGAGAGACTCACCAAATCTCTCATTGGCATCACCCAGCATGGCTGCCTGCTCCCCGGACAGGGGCATGCAAGCAATAGAAATATATGCAGCTGCAAGCTTCTGCTCGGAGGTGGTGGAGTGATGCGATGTGAGGCTCAACAAGTCTCGCAAGTTCGATTCCAGCCTAAGTCTGAGACTCAGAATAAGGCTCCTATAGGCTCAAATAAAGAGAGTTTCCACTACTCAGACAACCCCTTCTCAATTACTATAGTTTCCCCATGTGAAATATTTACAACTTATACTCACCTATAGTGTCATGTGAGCCCCGGTGGAGTAGGCGAAGATAACTTTGTAACAGACCCGCACCGGAGAGGAATATAGGGGCTATTATATTACCTGGAGGGCCTAAGTTGATTGAGAATGGATTGTCTGAGTAGCAGAGAAGCCCTTTAAGAGAGAAAATAATGATTGATAGGGATTTCTGGCCAGTCAGAGCTACAACCACAAGATTTTGGAGTCCTGCTGGAAACCGTAGAAAACTGTGGTCAGTAAGTATTTTAATATAGACCGTGAACAGACATTATTGATTGCATAACAAGAAGAAAAGAGAAGCACTCATCGGGTTGCTCGCGAACTTCTTTATTTCTATATGTTAAACATCTAAGCATGGAGACATGAGACAGAAGGGAGGATGGGAACTATGGTCGTCTCACGCTGATCTAGCGCTTCAATGGGCTTCGACATTAATGACACCTACACACTAAATAAAGAAAATGTGATCCAGACAGTACTCGTGTCATCACTCCAGAACGAGCCGTGCGGCTGGTGCAATCTACAGTTATTTTTGTTCACATCCAAATGATGAGATTAAACATTACACCTGACTGAACCAGAACATTTATGCACTTTATTGTCATTCACTTCATGACAACGTCTCATGTTAGTTGACTTTGCTAAATTTGACGTGTTTTTTGAAGCATTTGAAGCAAGAATCAGAGGCTAAATCTCTGCTTTGTGCTGTGTCTGTGCCGGCATTTCATGTCCTAAAAGTTGTCCTAAACTAGCGGCATCAATATTCAATATTGCTAATCCACGTCTTTCCCAATCAGAATTTGCACAATCGATAAATCTATGGATTTTA
>JARQOC010000003.1:695023908-695036285 GCA_033576535.1 Allobates femoralis | reverse complement strand
GTCAAATACACCAGCACGGACACTGACTAGTGATGAACAAGTACGTAATTCGTTATTGCTATACTCGTAATGAGTACTTTAATAATCACGTATTTGTTCCGAATAGCGAGTACAATGTAAGTCAATGGGAAATGCGAGTAATTTTCTGCTGGACCTTACAAAGGGGTCTGGGGGCCTGAGGAAAAGGCTGAAATGGATGGGAAAGTGATGAAACAGAGTGGAAAGAGCCTGGAGAATATGTCGGCATGCATTTCTGACCCACATCTGGTTTGTGGGAATAACTTTGTCACAGGATTATGCCAGTGTTACAGATAATATAAGAGAGTTATCTGCTGCAACACTAAACACTATGTGCACTTTAATGAGTGCGAGCAGTGGCTAAACTGCACAGCTAATACAGAAACATGTGAATAGGAGTATAGCAATCACTGCTCTAGATACAATGCAAAATGGAAGACTTAGCTTCAACAGTAGCTACTGCGGAGTGCCCGGTGACCAGCGCCAAGGTGCTTCCGTCTCACCGGGTCCTAACGCTATGACTAATGGTGGTATGGAAGGTGTATGGGTTTATATGCCTCAATTTCTAATTAAAAACAAGAAAAGTATGTGTTGGACTCCAACAAAATGGAGACTTCAGCTGGCCTCAGGGCGGGGGAAGTAGGATAAGGAGGGAGCTCAGTCACAAAAAATACAAATGTGAGTAAATAGTGTGAATGACTGGCATAAACCTCTAAGTGTAGGTGCAAGCAGAAAAAATACATTTAATATAAGAGAGTTATCTGCTGCAACACTAAACACTATGTGCACTTTTATGAGTGCGAGCAGTGGCTAAACTGCACAGCTAATACAGAAACATGTGAATAGGAGTATAGCAATCACTGCTCTAGATACAATGCAAAATGGAAGACTTAGCTTCAACAGTGGCCACTGTTGTGCATCGTATTTCCAAAAATTACTCCTGGGGGCTGTGTCATGGGTGCAGGAAGATACCATGACAAGGGCCTCCCTTGTCTATTATCTTTGGTGTAGTGCTGTAGTAGTTGTGGCCCTCAATTCAAGTGTTCAGAGGACCATTAGTCGGTCATGAACAGTCAGTGTAAATTTCGATTGAATATGTATCCCCTCCCCTATCTCAGTCATAATGTGGCATAACCCAGCAATGTTTTTCTGCCAAATAAGGTGACTGACAGTAGATTTCGATTGAATATGTATCCCCTATCTCAGTTACAATGCGGCACAACCCAGCAATGTTTTTCTGCTAAATTGGGTGACTGATAGGGTATACATATTCAATTGAAATCTACTATCTCAGTCACAATGTGGGACAACCTATGACCAGGGCCTCCAATCATAAATATTAGTTTTCTAGGACTACTGTACATTCCAGATTTGTCCACTTCAGAATGTGCATTGGGTTTGTAAAAATTAGCCCTATGGGCTGAGTGAAGGTTGACGTGGGAAGGTCCCAACGCCTCCAATCACCAATAGCAAGGCTGGAGTATAAATAGTGTCCTGGTTTGTCCACTGAACAGTGTGCATAGGGTTTGTAAAAATTAACCCTGTGGGCTGAGTCATGGTTGACAAAGGAAGGAAACGTATTTTTATGTGAAGGGGTTGACGTTAACAGCACAAGCATGAAGAATCAGCATTTTTGGTGAATTTAGGTTGGCTTGCTGTCATCTGGAGGGATTACAAACTGTGGAAATATCCAGTCCTTGTTGAATTTAATCTGAGTAAGTCTGTCTGCATTTTCCTTAGAGAAGCGTGTGCGCTTATAAGTGATGATTGACCCAGCGGAACTGAAAACACTCTCTGACATCACACTAGCAGCTGAGCAGGCCTGCACCTCCAAGGCGTATAAGGAGAGGTCAGGCCAAGTGTTCAGCTTGGACACCCAATAATTAAAGTTAACTGAAGTGTCAGAAAGAATGCACATATGATCTCTTAAGTATCCCTTGACCATGTTCTACAACTTCACTCACTTTGGCATTGTTACAGGCACAGATAGCCCTTGGTGTTGTCCTGGTTTATTGAAAATTGCCCAATTTCTGCACATTTTCCCCCCACCTCTGTTGGACCTGGTGTTTCTGTCTCTCCCCATTATCCCTTGGTGTTGAAAAAAGCCAGTACCTCTGCTTTGTCTGAGGGTGATGTTTTCAGCAACTGATCTACAACGACCCTCTTGAAGGATTCCATTGTAAAACTGTTTGGTGACGCCAAAAAAAGAGAAGGAAATTTCTCCTTGTACCGAGGATCGAGAAAGGTGGTCAACCAGTATAGGTTGTTGGATAAAATGTGTATCATGCAAGGGTCTTGCCACAGACAGTTACAGATGAACTGTGCCATGGGGGCCAAGTTGCCAAAATGCTAATCTTTTGTGTCCGCAGCAGTACCCATCCTCTCCTCACATTGGCTCGCCTCCTCCTCCTTTACCTCCTCCTCTCAAGCGCATCCAGCCTGGACAAACATGAAGCTTGGGTTGGGGGTCCCTTCTGTAGCATTAGGAGTCCCCTTGGTAGCACAGAAAAACAAGTCCTCATCCTCCTCATCTTCCTCCACATCACTCAGTGTTGCCTCAGAATATTGGCTGGGCTGTATCACCCATTCGGAAATCCAGCTCCATGCCAACATGCTGGCCACTCAAAGCTTCACCTTTGAGATTATGCATTGATTGTTTCAAGAGACACAGCAGCGGGATGGTTACGCTGATAATAGCCTGATCACTGTTCACTAGATTGGTGCAGTACTCAAAGTTCTCAAGAACCTCACAAATGTCAACCAATCCACACCCACTCGACAGTTGTTATGTGTGATAGCTGACTCTCAATCTGACGGGCATGTTGTAGTTGGTATTCAGCTACTGCCCTCTGCTGCTCACTAAGCCTCGCCAACATATGATAGGTAGAGTTCCACCGCATGGGCAGATCGCAAATGAGTGAGTGACTTGGCAAATTCAAGCGCTTTTGCGGCGCTGTAAGAACAGCCGAAGCTGTAGAGGAATGGCGGAAATGGGCGCTAATACAGCGCACCTTCTCAAGGAGGTACGACAAGTCAGGGTAAGTTTTCAAAAATTTCTGAACTAGGTTCAGCACGTGAGCCATGCATGGCCCATGTACCAGCTTGCTGACCTTTAAAGCCCCACCAAGTTACGCCCATTATCGCAGACGAACAGACCGGGTTAGAGGTGCAGTGGGGAGAGCCACTGATCAGTCTGTTGTTTTAAAGCTTCCCACAGCTCTGCTGCAGTGTGTGGTTTCTGACCTAAACAGATCAGTTTCAGCAGTGTGTTTTGCTGCTTTGCCGATGCACTGCTGCACAGGTCCCAGCAGTGATGGGGAGGGTAATTCTGCGGAGGATGAGGAGCAGGTGGAGGGGAGAGAGGAAGTGGAATATGAAGAGGCGGAAACCCTGACAGATGTTGGGCCCACTATTCTTGGCGTAGGTAGGATGTGTGATTTTCCACTTTGTGCCTTTGTCTTACCCTCCACCAGGTTCACCCGGTGTGCCGTGACAGAAATGTATCGTCCCTGTCCACAACAACTTGTCCAGGTGTCTGTTGTTGGTTGGACCTTCCCAGTTATGGTGTTGTTGAGAGCACAGTTCAGGTTGTTTAAGACTTCCTTGCGTAACGCAGGGACGGCACACCGGGCAAAATAGTGGCTGCTGGAAACATGGGAACACTGTATTGTGGGGCAACAACAGCCAAGAGATCTCGGAAAGACTGTTCCCACAAGCTTAAATGGCAACATCTCCATATCTAGCAATTTGGCAATGTGTGAGTTTAGTATTTGTGCCTGTGGGTAAGTGGCTGGGTATTTACGCTTTCTTTCCAAGGTCTCACGCACGGACAATTGGACGCTTTGCTGAGACAACGAAATGGATGTGGTTGATGTTTGTTGTATGTGAGCAACCGCAGCTTGTGGGTTGGAGGTATGAGCGTCAGTTTCCTGAACTGCAGATTCTGAAGCTGTTTTTTGGGGGTATTATGGATGTACTAAGCGGCTCCTTTACACTGTCCATGCTCAAGTATCTCTCCCTCCCTGTAGTTTGATTGTTCTGTGTCTTCAGCTTTCAAAAGAGCTGTTGTTTTGGTGGTATTATGCAACTACTGAGCGGCTCCTTTCAAATGTCCTTACTCGAGTATCTCTCCCTACCTACTCTACACTGACAAAGTATACACTAGAGGTAGCCCTAAAAAGGACTTTTGTGTTATGAAGAGGCCTAAACGCTCTCTCTAGCAGTTGAGCGATCTCTCCCTATGCTTCTACAATGCTGTCTCTGGATGCAATGCGAGCAAAATGGCGGCGGCAGGGCTTAAATAGACCCTATGTTGAGCTGAGAGGTTCTTGATTTGGACTTCGTTAAGGGGACACAAGGTGGCGAGGCCCTTTGTGGCTCTACTCATATACGTCCCCTGTTAGAGCTTCGCTCCTGCTTCCCAGATCAGAGTATCCCATGGTTCGAATATTTGCAGCTTAATTCATTCCTCTCATCAGCTGGCCCTCCGTCTGCCCTGATCAGGGATTGCTCTAGTTTTGAATCCTTATTGATCCTGTCTGATCCCCCGACTCATGTTATTTCCCAGACATGTTCCTCACTGGTTGCCCCAGAATCTAACACCCAGAGTTAGTTCGTAAGTGCATGGGAGAAAGAACTGGGAGAATCGTTCTCGGAACAGGATTGGTCCAAAACATTCTTTTGCACCCATAAGCTCCCCCTACCCTGCAAATTGCAGGAGTGGAATTTCAAGATTGTATCGCTGCAGGTATTCCGGATATATGAGCGCCTAATGGGGGCTTCGACTCCCTGTCTGCCTCGGGTTGGTCTCTTATCCATGCTCCCTGGGTCATTTTAAAATGATCAAACGTGATCTACTGATACATTGTGTTGCTGCGCGTAGATCGACTATTCCACGCTTGTAGAAATCAAAAACAACTCCCACCCTACTTGACCGGCTAGTGGAGATGGACCGCATATGTAGGATGGAAAGACTCTCATCCCACTCCGAGACTCAGCTGGAAAATTATTTCCACACTTGGCAGGAATGGCTCATGTAGGAGTCTGGTGAGTTCTATGATCTTTTTACCATCTGATGGTTGCTTGAGGAGGAATGCGGCGAGGCAAAGCGGGACGGGGAGACCCTCTGAGTGGACGTACGGTGAATGAAGACATATTGCTCATGGTAATTTTCCCGCTTGTTTTTCTACTACTTTCCTTATCGCCACCTTATCTAGCTATTTTCTCTTCTTTTTTTGCTCTTCCTTCTATTTCTTTTTCTCCTTCTCTCTTATACTCTCATTTTTTCTACTTCATTTCCCCATCCACTGATTTTCATAAAACTTAAAAGCTTTTTAACTGTTATGTACTAACTTCTTCTTGGTTACATTTCATCGATATGTGACAATTAATCTACTAATTAATCTGTGAATTTTCACGGTTGGAACCATGCTATCTCAGATATGCCTTGTATGTTCTTTTGCTCCCCTCGCCTCATGCTGAGGCGCCACGAGGTGAATGCCCTGTATTACTTGAGGAACCTGTATGGTTATTGGTTATTTTTTGTTTCAATAAAGATTCTTTGAAAAAATAGACCCTATCACGCTTGACGTCTAGCCAATCACAGTAATGCCACAACCAAGATGTCTGCGGCATTACTGTGATTGATTAAGAAGCCCAGCATGTTTAGTGGCTGTAGAGGAGGCGCCAAAACTTCAGGGTGGGACATCCGAATATAGCGAGGTGAGTACACAAATACTCGCAGAATAATGAGTAATGTGAATACCATACTATCCATGCGAATAGTAACGAATACACTCGCTCATGACTAATACTGACCTATAATGAAAAGCAGAAATGTGACGGACAAGATGTGAATAGTGCAAGTTCTTCAATATGCTCAGTTAGACATGTCATTCCCAAGATCTTTATTCATTAATTTTTTTAACACTTTAGCTGTAGCTGTTTTTCTTAACCTGTTGAAAGGTCAACTTGCTTGTTTTTTTTTTAACCCTAGGTTTCTCCAGGAACCATCATAAATACTTTAATATAAATAGTGAAGTATTCTCTTTATTAGAAAACTGGACTTTAAACTTTTTTTCTTTGTCTAATGGTTGAATGAATATTTGCTTTGGAGAAGCAGGATTGGTGTCATCCAGATCCTTAAAGGTACCGTTACACGCAGCAACTTAGGCTGTGATGTCGGAAGCGATTCCGCGGGTGCGCGCATGCTTCTGACATCGCAGCTTGGCTGTCACATGGCAAGATGTTGCTGGTGACGCCGCTGTGATGTTGGCGCATCCATTGCTCGCTGGGCTGGGAACAACCCAGCGAGCAATCCGCATCAATGCTGCGGAATAGGCTGTATCGCCGGCAACATCACTATTGCGATACAGCTAAATCGCTGGGACCAGATTACCAGGTTTATGAACATGTGAACATAGCCTAATAGTAACGTTATTCATGCTGCATTCCATGTGCGAATGCAACAAGAGTTACAAGCTGGATAAACAGGAGGAGAAAGGTAAAGAATGGTTTCTTTGGTAGGAACTTTGATAGGCTATTTTTTTGGCAACACTCGGGGCTCCCCTGATCATGATGTGCACCAGTTCCAGGTTTAGCCTCTTATACAAGCCAATGTGCTTATGAAAAGAATGAAAGGGTAGACCAATAATATTTGGGACCAATCTCTGGGACCCCCACGAAAAAGCACAATGAAAGCAGGAATGCCATTGCCTTCCTTTGTGCAAATCGAAGCATCAATGGTCTATCTTTAGGAACAGTATCCAGCGTACAAGTCCCAGAATCTCCTTATAATTATGTCACAGGATTGAGTAAACCCTTAAAGTGATATAGACTTTTTACAAAGTATACTTTTGCTCATCTCTTGTGTAAATACTTCTGTTTTATCCATTTCAGAACCGTAGTGGAGCTGTTACCCAACTGCAGTATGAACTTGGGAAGGTGCTATGTGGAGTTCATGCCTATGATGGTGTTGTCCTCGCAGGGTAAGATCGACGTAAAAGCAAAATATTATACATTGGAAGCAAATGCATTAGTAATTCATTACCTCATTTATTATTTTGTAGTACATTAAGATTTTAGGAAATAAAATATTTTTGTTGTCAATATTTCCCCTATAAGGTGTGCCAGATGATGGGTCACTTACCTTTCACATTGTCTGAATCATAGTCATACAAAAATAAATATTATCTTAGAATGACATTTTCTGACATTACCTCAGTGCCATGCATTCGGGAAACAAAAAAATATGTCAATTTAGGATTTTTCCTGATTTGTTTCGTGCACAGATTTACTAGTAGTGATTAGTAATAGACCCCATTATTAGGGCTTCTAATAGCAGAGCCAAATCTCAAAATTCCCCTTAAAGTTGTGCAGTTTAGCAGACAGAAGTGCCCAGCTCCTGGGGCAGACCGGAGCATGCATTCGTTCGTAAACATAGTATGTATAGGTTGTTGAACACTGGAGCTAGTCAAGAAAGGGGATTTCGACTAGTCACAAGAACTACTCAAAGGGGATTTTTTGAGTAAGGTTGTAGCTGCTAGAAAGCATTGGAGGATTACCATGTATAAGTCCTCCTATTTCATAAATTGTGAATACTTGATCGAGTTAGGCCCAGTGCTAACAGTAACCCCTTAGCAATGCCATAACAATATAAAATGGAATATTGTAACGTACAACGGTAAATGGTTAATCCTTCTTTGGGATATTTATTTCCTTGGTTAATTTTATCTTAAAAACGTTAAAAAGTGGTTTATGCTAGAAATTAAAAAATTAAATATTAAAAATGACAAATTGCATCTGCATACAGACATTATTTGTTTCCTCGACTGGTGATTGCCAGCGTTTGTTGAGTTTATTCAATTTTCGGGTTGATATCTTTGGTAACCTATAAAAAATATATTGACTGTTACCGTATATACTCGTGTATAAGCCGACCCGTGTATAAGCCGACCCCCCTACTTTTGCCCCAAAAATCTGGAAAAACCTATTGACTCGTGTATAAGCCGAGGGTGGACCCCAGCACAGGTATACAGCCCCCAGCAGTGTGGTATACAGGCCCCCCCCCAGTGGTATACAGGCCTCCCCAGTGGTAGTATACAGCAGCCCTAGTGGTAGTATACAGCAGCCCCAATGGTAGTATATAGCATCCCCAGCAGTAGTATACAGCAGCCGCAGTGGTAGTATATAGCAGCCCCAGCAGCCCCAGTGGTAGTATATAGCAGCCCCAGCAGTAGTATACAGCAGCCCCAGTGGTAGTATATAGCAGCCCCAGTGGTAGTATATAGCAGCCCCAGCAGCCCCAGTGGTAGTATACAGCAGCCCCAGTGGTAGTATATAGCAGCCCCAGCAGCCCCAGTGGTAGTATACAGCAGCCCCAGTGGTAGTATATAGCAGCCCCAGTGGTAGTATATAGCAGCCCCAGCAGCCCCAGTGGTAGTATATAGCAGCCCCAGTGGTAGTATATAGCAGCCCCAGTGGTAGTATATAGCAGCCCCAGTGGTAGTATACAGCAGCCCCAGTGGTAGTATACAGGAGCCCCAGCAGCCCCAGTGGTAGTATACAGGAGCCCCAGCAGCCCCAGTGGTATATACAGCAGCCCCAGTGGTATACAGGCCTCAGCAGTATATACAGCAGCCCCCAGGGGTTATACAGCACCCCCCAGGGGTTATACAGCGGCCCCCTGGGGGTACCCAGCAGCCCCCAGGGGGTACCCAGCAGCCCCCTGGGGGTACCAACAGCCCCCTGGGGGTACCAACAGCCCCCTGGGGGTACCAACAGCCTCCTGGGGGTACCCAGCAGCCCCCTGGGGGTACCAACAGCCCCCAGGGGGTACCCAGCAGCCCCCTGGGGGTACCAACATCCCCCTGGGGGTACCAACAGCCCCCAGGGGGTACCCAGCAGCCCCCTGGGGGTACCAACAGCCCCCTGTGGGTACCAACAGCCCCCTGGGGGTACCAACAGCCTCCAGGGGGTACCCAGCAGCCCCCTAGGGGTACCAACAGCCCCCTGGGGGTACCAACAGCCCCCAGGGGGTACCCAGCAGCCCCCTGGGGGTACCAACATCCCCCTGGGGTACCAACAGCCCCCAGGGGGTACCCAGCAGCCCCCTGGGGGTACCAACATCCCCCTGGGGGTACCAACAGCCCCCAGGGGGTACCCAGCAGCCCCCTGGGGGTACCAACAGCCCCCTGTGGGTACCAACAGCCCCCTGGGGGTACCAACAGCCTCCAGGGGGTACCCAGCAGCCCCCTAGGGGTACCAACAGCCCCCTGGGGGTACCAACAGCCCCCAGAGGGTACCCAGCAGCCCCCTGGGGGTAACAACAGCCCCCACAAGCTGGCACTGTCCCCCCTTTTAAGTGCCCCCCCCCCCCCGCTACTTATACATTACCATCCCGGTGTTCTGATCGGCGCCGCTCCTCCGTGCTGCGTCTTCATCCTCCCGCGCTGGCTGCATCCGGGTTCTCCAGCGGTCGCGCGATGACGTCACAACGCTGCGACAGCCGGAGATCACGGATGGAGCCAGCGAGGACGGGAGGATGAAGAAGCACCGAGGAGCGGCGCCGATCAGAACACCGGGATGGTAATGTATAAGCACCGGGGGGGGGGCCCTTACAAGGGGGGACAGTGCCAGCTTTTGGGGGGGCCATATGCACTGCTTCCCCCTGCCGCTGATTGACAGGGGGATGCAGTGCATATTTAATGAGCGGCCCCACGTGACGGGGCCGCTCATACAGCAGCCCCCCCCGCCTCCTCCAGCCTCCACAGCCCCCACCACACAGCCCCCACCACACGGGTCTACCGTATAGACCCGTGTATAAGCCGAGGGGGGGACTTTTCAGCCCAAATTTTGGGCTGAAAAACTCGGCTTATACACGAGTATATACGGTAGTTTAACCCGTGACCTTTCTGGTTACCCTAAAATGGTTAGGACATTTATGACTCTATGGTGTCAAACCCTATAGGTTTTCTTGGTAAGTCATCTATGGAAGTTGTACAGCGGTGTCCCTGTAACACGTGAACTGTTGAAGGATAGAATTATGGCTTTTAATACCAATGTATAATGGTGGTTGGTTTTACCATCTATGATTGGTCTATTTACCTCTGGTAACACCAGCATTGGGAAAATCAACTTTGTTTTAGATCTCTTGAATGGGGCACGGATGGATGTGATGAGGGGCCATGACCTATGTCCACCACACGAGTAGGTTTTCTGCGAATGATCAGCTTGCTGTGTTAATGTTCAATACCAGCAATCAACACATTCCTAATGAGGAATAAATAATAACAATGCATCCACAACATAATTTGATAATTTTACATGTGTGTGATCTCTGCAGTGAAGTATTCATATTTCATGTATTCACATCTAGCTGAAGACACCTTCTCTCGTCCTATTCACACAAACAGATACTGACTTGTATATAGCACCTCTCCTCACAATATATTTCAAGATGAGCACAAAATTCCCAATTTTGGAAAGGAGCAACCAAGGTGGAATCATGGGAACTACATTCTAACACTGCATTGGGGCTGGAGACTTTCACACTATAAATGCTAAAAAATAAAGCGGTGTATAATATCAGAGCCTCTAATGGGTTGCTTGAAGCTGGACATGGTACAAGACGTCTCATCTCCTGCATAGATGGAAATGAGGTAGAGTGCCAACCCTGTGAAAGAGCTAGGACAAAATATATAGTCATTGTGTTTTGGAGTGGTTTTTTTTATTAAATGTTTTAAGTTGTTCAAACAGTCAATGATCCACTGGCTGCCAGACATAAATGATTTGGGGTCAAATTATGAGCAGTTTTGCGTTAATAATTACGGTCTATACATGTGAACGTATACCCTTGTTGGATTTCTTTTAAAACATATTTGTGGTGTGAAGAATGATGTGCACATGTTACACAGGCATGGCATGTTGTGCCTACGGGGCATATCCTGGCTCATAGTCTTCCTGCATTAACTTGCCGATCTTCTCAAAAAAACTTAAATGCATAAACCTCCATCAATCACCTCTATGCTAAAACCAGTATTCCACGTGGCACTAGTGAGGGAATGGAATCCTGTATAGTTGTCTGCTGATGGAGGACTTTTCTCCTGGTGGAGCGTCTTTTGCCTAAATACCCTAAGGCATATTGTAAGGCTCGATATAGGATCGATCCTGTCTTATATCCTTGCTATCATTAATAGGAGGGACTAGGAAGCTAGCTTTATTCCTGATGGAAGAGGCTTGTTATGCACGTACCTAACTCAAGCACAGGTAAAGTGGAAAATAAAGCCTACATATACTTGCTTTATCAACACCCTACTGGTTCCCGTACAGAGTAGAAAACACCTAGCTGCACTATTGAAAACACCAGCCTCCTGAAAGGCCATCGAGTGCTTTCTTGTTCATTATGAGACCAGAAGGGAGGCCTCTACGCACAGGTTCGCAAGAAAAGGACAGTGTGCAGAGCTAGACGGGGACCCAAGGTGAGGAAGTTAAAGAACATAAAAAAAAGGAATATTACATGTAAAAGCAAGAGAAACCGCCCACCAACTTAACTGAGGAGAGAGGAAAGGTGTTGAGAAGGTAAATAAGATAACACACTGAAGTCAAACAACTAGTCTCTGCCTAGCAGGAAAAATTCCCTCTTTGAAAGGCAGGATCTACTTAGCACACATCCACCAAGTACTAAAGCCAGCAAAGAAGGCTAGTGCAAGATGAGTATAAATAGTGTAATCCAAGCTGTGATAGGCCATAGACAATATAGAAAAGTAAGAAACAACTGTCTAACAGCAAAGCAAAAGAAGAAAGGCAAAGAGAACTATCAGCCGTTGGACAGAACGCAAATAGGCAGTGGCTCAGCAGGGAACGAAACTAACAATGCAGGATGACCAAATCGAGTCCTGAAACCTATGACTGACAGTACTACCCCCTTCTACGAGCGACCGCTGGACCCTTGGCAGCTCCCACCATCTGACGTTGCTAATGGAACTCAGTCACGAGGTGATACGTTTGAAAATTCCCTGAATTAACCTAGTTTTCTTCAGGACCACAACCCTTCCACTTGGCGAGATACTGTAAACAATGCCTGACCGGCCTGGAACTCAGTACTCACTCTACCTCATACTCACGATCCTCCTCCAAATCCCCTTTAATTATTACTCAAGGACCTGGTGTCCCCTCCAATCTCTTTGAAAGGGAAAAATGAAAGGAGTTCTAGATCTTCCAAGTGAAAGGGAGTAGACAATTAACCACCGCAGGATTCAAAACTTCAATAATCCTGCAAGGACTTACAAATTTTGGGGCTCTGCAGTCTCCCTGAACCATCCTGCGGATCTTGAATTCACCAACAGCATCTGTGTCAGGGT
>JARQOC010000003.1:695009978-695023808 GCA_033576535.1 Allobates femoralis | reverse complement strand
CCATGCCCTCATTTGCACGGCATGTTTTGTATTTCTATGTACGAGGGAGACGATGGGGTCGAAGCTGTAATTTGCATTTAGCGTAAAATTCTACAATTGTATTTATGACATTTTCTCTTCAATAATCTTTGTTTATTAGGATAAAGAATCCTCCGAAGTGCTGATTTACGTATTGATTTTATACAGTCTCCGAATCTGCTCCTCCTGAGAGAATCATCCGTGAATGGCATGGATATAAGAGTAATGTGTTTGTACGGAGAGGCTGAGAGAAGGAGAATCTTGTGTTGATCATTAAAGTTTCATCAGGCGGTTACGATGCTTGTTTTCTGGGTCAGACCTCCAATCCCTTTTCATTTGAGACACAGTTGGCTGCGGTTACCTCACTCCCAATCAATGTTGTATACACTGGCCTTTCTTCAGTTACATCTCCCTCAGGAGCTTCTTAAAGCCACAGGGCTTTTTGTCTTTTATTCAGAGAACATGATATCTTTTTGTATGAGTTCACTTTGGGACATGAGGTTTTTTTGCTCCCTAGGTGTTACATTTTTTGTATTTCTTTTTTTTTTTGATGTTTTATTTTGTACCTAAAATGATTGAACTGAAATAGTAATGATAAACGATTGTGTCTCATCTACTTCACTTCATCTCCCATTCAGACCCAATACACATGGAATTCTTTGTCATTTACACCAAATTTTCCCCCATGACTTTAAAGAGAACCTGTCACATGATAATACAGTCCAATCTGCAGACACCATGTTATATAGCAGAGGGAGCTGAGCAGATTTATATATAGTTTTTGGGAAAAGATTCAGTATAACGTGTATGTTAATCATTTAAACCTACTGTATCTCTAGAATTGTTGGTCCAGTGGGTGGTCCTCAAGGGCTGGCTGGCAAATTGGGGGCAAGCACACAGCCGTGGCCTATGAGCAGTGAGCCCAGTCCAACATGACAGCCTGGCGGCTCCAAAACTGCTGCTTGGTCACTGGCCTGGGGGGCATCTGCCCTCTGCCCCCTGGGCCAGCCAGCCCCTGGTGGTCCTATCACTGAATGACAACTATACAATTATAGTTAGAAAGCTGTCAGTCACTGACAGGACCGCCCACTGGACCAAACACCCCTGAAAAAGAGAGGTGTAAATTATAATGAATCTTTTCCTAAAAATGTATACATCAGTCTACATTACTCCCCCTGCTCTATAACATTATGCCTGAAAATTGACCTGAATTTACTTTGTGACCGAACTCCCTTTAACCCCTTCACCTCCAGGTGATTTTCCATTTTCCGTTTTTTTTTAACTCTTCTTCGAAGAACCATAAAGTTTTTTGTTTTTCTGTCAGTATAGACATATGAGGGCTTCTTTTTGGGGGTACAAGTTGTACATTTGAATGACCTTTATTTTACCATTTAGTGTACTGGAAAAGGAAAAAAATCAGAGTGCGGGGAAGTTACGAAGAAAAGTGCAATTACACGTTCGTATTTTGGGTTTTTTATTCACCATGTTCATTTTATGTTAAAACTGACATGTCTCTATCATGCCTCAGGTTGGTATGAGTTTGTAGATACCAAAGATGTATATTTTTACTGTTTAGCTAAGTGGTGAAAAAAAACCTCTGAATATTTTAAAGAAAAAGAAGTGCACTTTTGTTACCATTTTCCTTCACCTGTAGCATTCCCATTTTTTTGGGATCTAGGGCTGTGTGATGGGTTGTTTTTTGCATCTTCAGCTGATATTTCTAATGATTCCATTTTTGGGTAGATTTGATGTTTTAATCACCTGTTAGTGCATTTTACTGCAATGTTTGACTTTGTTACACAGTTTACAGATTTGATTAATTGATTTTAGATTTTGATAGATCGGGCATTTTTGAATGCAGCAATACCAAATATGTGTTTGTTTTTTTAAGTTTAGTGGGGGGGGAGTTCCTTCATATTTTAAAAACGTACTTTTTTTTTTACTTTACTTTTACATGGCCTCTTAGGCTATGTGGCAACGCGGCATTTTTCCCCGCTATTTTACCGTATTATTTGGGGGGATTTTTTTTTTTTTTACAAATTCAGAGTACAGCAAAGTCTATGGGAAATTAGAAGTGCTGTGTCCATGCTGAAGATTTTGCTGCGGAGGCCTTGGGGCGTATTTTACTGCAGAAAAAACTGTAGCATTTCAATTCTTGCAGCATATTTTGCCACAATTGTTTCTCATACACCTCAATATTAGCACCTAAATAAGCAACAAATATGCACTGTTCACACAGTGAGTATTTGCTGCATATTTAAAGGGACTTTGGCACACATTTTGCGCTGATGACATGGGGCTCTGCAGTATTTTTGGTCACCAGCCCAGGTACAGCAGGCAGGTATGTTCTGCCACTCACCCCCAGCTGCCTAGTTTTACTTAAGTGGTAATCAAGATACTGGGGAGCCATTTTTTTATGTTTCTTGAAATAATAAAAAAAATTATGTGGAGCATTGCTGTATATTTGTTTTTCAGCCCGGTACAATTATGCAGCTGGGGGCTGAAATACTCAGCATGCTGCGAGTGCACGCGATTCTGACGCGCGTGAGGGCAATTCAAGTGTATGGGGGCGAGAAAATCTCACCCCCATACAGCACACAGTGCGAGTGTGCAGCCAAAAACGCTTTAAACTCGCCGGCTGTCAAAGCCGGCAAGTTTAAAATGAGCGCTTTGTCAGTACAGTAAGCTATCATCTTGTACCGCTGTGGCAGCAGCGGTACAAGATGTTTAGCTAATACAATAATGATTGTAGTAAAATAATGTATTCTGGGGTTATTTTACTGATTAACCCCATCAGCATCCTCTGCACCGCATGTGTGCGCAGAGGAGGCTGAGGCTCTAAACCCAGTGTTGAAGGGGTTAATATGCAGCTGGTGTAGTGGCACCATGTATGTGGAGAGTGTCCTCACTCTCTGCAGACATGGTGTCATTACACCATGTGTGTGAATGGGTTAAGTTTTATGTATAATGGGTTAAAAGAACTGTCGGGTTTATAAATTGACAGAAAAAGCCGGCTCTGTTACTGTCTATGGGGAGCTGTGGCTTCAGCACCATGAGAGGGGACAGCTCCCCATAGACAGTAACAGAGCCGGCTTTTTCTGTGAATTTATAAACCCGACAGTTCTTTTAACCCATTATACATAAAAATTAACCCCTTCACACACATGGTGTAATGACACCATGTCTGCAGAGAGTGAGGACACTCTCCACATACATGGTATCACTACACCAGCTGCATATTAACCCCTTCAGTACTGGGTTTAGAGCCTCAGCATCCTCGGCGCACACATGAGGTGCAGAGGATGCTGATGGGGTTAATCAGTAAAATAACCCCAGAATACATTATTTTACTACAATCATTATTGTATTAGCTAAACATCTTGTACCGCTGCTGTCACAGCAGTACAAGATGATTACTTACAGTACCAGCAAAGCAGGAAATTTAAACTCTGTGGCTTTGACAGCCGCAGAGTTTCTATTCCCGACAAATGCTGCCCGCGGTCCTTCAGACCGTGGACAGCATCATAATCACGCAGCACACATGCACTCACACCTCACAATCACAGCACACTAACATGCATACAGCCAGCCACACTCACCATACGTACCATACTCGCACCATACACACCCACAAACACGCACAGCACTCGCATCACTGTCATGCATCAAAAACGCAGAGTTTTTGATGCATGATAGTGTGCCTCCACCCTAAAAAGAACACAAAGACAACACTCATCCTCATTTATTCCCACACAAACCCTCCATGATCCTTTGTGATGTCCGTTCACGGCAGGAAACGAAAAAAAAATGACTTTCGTCTCCCTCTGTGAGTGGTGACGTTATGGTGTGGCGATGCAGCTCTTTGACCTAAGGTGAATTTTCCTGCGTCACCTCATCACAATGGGACCCGAAAATAGTTTCGGGTCCAAAGGGTTAACAGCACCGATTGGATTGCTGATCCTATTGGTGCTGTTAACTGCACATTAGCTGATCAGATCAGCTGACGTGTGGGGAATGAGGCGAGCTCAGCACGTGAACTCGCTTCAAAGGGAGGGACACGAACAAGGGCATACTATTATGCTCTTGGTCGTGAAGGGGTTAAAGAATAACTGTCGTTAAATTTTTTTCTAATAATAATGTAGTGCAAATGATTTTCATAAGTTTCATGTAGACGTTATAAATTACATCTTGAAAAAACCTTTCAGAAACCTTAACCTTCTACAAGTTGACCCTCTTGAGTTTTTTCTAAACCAGACATATGCTCGCTGTCAGGGAAATCCATATTCAACTTTACACACACACACTGATTCCGGCCTTATAGGGGTAGGGTGGAGCGTACAAAGCATGCCTGGCTACAGCTGATCAGAGTTTCTGCCATGTACCTCAGGCTAAAGGATAGTGCTGAGCTCGTCAAGCTGTCAGCACAAGCTTCTCTGATCTTATCTGACTATTCTGCAGTCACATCGGTTCTGCACTGTACTATCAGGCCCCCATACAGCTCCCGAGAGAAGAGAAGACAGATGAGAGATCAGGAACAGTGTAGAAGCCATCAGCTGATAGCATGGAGAAGAACGGGTGTGATTGCAGAAGAGACTGATAACAGATCAGAGGAGTTTGCACTGACAACCCGACCGAGCTCAGCACTGTCTCTTATCCTGAGGTAACCTGCAGATACATTGATCAGCTGTGACCAGGCTTGCTGTTTAGTCCCCTCCTTTACCCTTATATGGCCGTATTCAGTGTGTGTGGAGCTGAATATAGATTTCCCTGACAGCGAGCATATGTCAGGTTTAGAAACAGCCTAGTGGGAACATCATCTAGATTTTTTTAAAGGTTTTCTTCAAGATTTCATTTATAAAATACATTTGAGTACATAATTATTATTAAAGTACATTAATAAAGTACAAAATGTACTATTTACGCCTTCCTTTTCACTCCTTTTCTTTCCTCCCAGGCCCTTACACAGAAAAATGGTCATTTTCTGAGTTGACTTTCTATTCTGTGTTTGATTTCAATAAAATGTTATGAATATAAAGTACATTTGAAAGTGTATTAAAATGACTTGCTCTACATTATTATTAGATAAAAATGTAAAAGGCGGTTACACTTTAAGCTTTACTTGATGTCAACTCTGTATATATACATAGACCACAGCCTGTTAATTACTGTTAGAAGAGTGGAGAAAGGATGAGAGGTAATTCCACTTATGAATACTCTGGACTTATAATTATGAGACCATTGTATTCTTTGACTTCATTCAATTAAATGGGTTTTCCCAAGAACCAAATTAATTTTAAAGTTAATCTTAATCAATAGACCATGTCCCTGTACAGTCAGACACGGCCATTACACAGTACATAGCAGGGACACATATATAAGATTATCTCAGCACAGGAGATGTGGTATGATCAGACCATGTCCCTGTACAGTCAGACATGGCCATTACACAGTACATAGCAGGGACACATATATAAGATTATCTCAGCACAGGAGATTTATGATCAGACCATGTTCCTGTACGGTCAGACACATCCATTACACAGTACATAGCAGGGACACATATGAAGATTATGTCAGAACATTTTTTAAGCACCTCCAATTGTTGAAATTATTATTATTCCAAGGTGCATTGATAGGAAGCTTTAAAATTCTCTTAAATTCTCCCTTAAATTCACTGGCTTGAAAGCTACTGGTAGACTTGATAGTTGTGAAGTCACATAACTCTAAAGGTATCGGAGTTCTCAGCCACCGGGTCTTCCGGTGCCCATTTTGGTCGCAAATCTTAAGAGGATGATTAATTGACATTTTAAGGTTCCTGGAGTTCAGAAGTGCTGGCACATCTGGCATTTGTGAACTTTTTCCCATGTTGACCACTTATAGGTATGCCAACACCTGGAAACTGGAGGAAGCTTAAAAGCTCTTTTAAAGTTTTGTTTAATGGGAGATTTTAAGGTTCCATGAATTCAGAGATGCTAGCAATTTTGGATCTTGTGAACTCTTCCCAAAGTTCACCGCTTACAGATGTCCCAACACTTGGAAGCTGGAGGAAGCTTAAAAGCTCTCTTAAAGAGAGGTTTAATTGAGATTTTAAGGTTCATGGAGTTCAGATGTGCTGTCACATCTGGAGCTTGTGAACTCTTCCCAAAGTTTACCGCCTTCAGGTGTCCCAACTCCTGGGATCTCCAGGAACCTTAAAGTGTACCTGAAAGACTCCTTTAAGACTTCTGATTCTCATAGCTACCGGACTGTCAGACTGCGTCGTGACACACACTCCAACACTCCGACACTTAAGCTCACATCTGGCTCACACTCTTTACTGTGTGAATAGCCCAAAGTGAACTTAGGTGAACTTAATGCGGAACTGTCGGACTGTGCTGTAACACGAACCTGGCTTTAAAGTTTGGTGTTTTTACCGAACACAGACTTTAGAAAAATTTTCATTGTACGGGTTCTGAGTTCGGCTGCTTTACATAGGCAAATAATAATAATAGTAATATTTTTATTTATATAGCGCCAACATATTCCGCAGCACTTTACAATTCAGCGAGGACATGTACAGACAATATGAGACAATACAGAGAAACACAAAGAAAAAAAAATTCAACAGATACCATGAAGAGTGAGGGCCTTGCTCGCAAGCTATAATCTATGAGGAAATAGGGGAGGCACAAAAAGTAAATGGTAAAAATCTTTGTCATGCATGGTCCAGCCAACCCTATAATATATAGGGGATTAACGTAACGCTACATGAACCAGTCATCAGCCAGGGTCTGTACAAGTACAGATAAAGTGCTATTTAATGCGTGGAGGCTATAGACAGATGACACAAGAGGCCAGATTTGGAGAAAAGCAGAAAGGGAATAGGTGAGATGATGTGATAGGCTTGTTTAAAGAGAGGTGTTTTTAGGGCACGCTTAAGACTATGGGTATTCAGAATTAATTGAATTGTTCTTGTTAATCACTTCCAGAGAATTGGCGCTGCTCACGAGAAATCTTGGAGATGGGAGTGGGAGGTTCGGATTTTAGATGATGTCAGTCTTAGGTCTTTTGCGGAACCAAAGGCACGTGTAGGGTGATAGAGAGAGATCAGGGAGGAGATGTAGGGCAGTGCAGAACTATGGAGAGGCTTAGTGGGTGAGAGTAATAATTTTATATTGTATCTTACATTGGATGGGCAACCAGTGCAATGACTGCAAAGAATGCATGTATCGGAGGAATAGGATCCTTGCTGCTGCATTCAGGATGGATTGAAGAGGGGAGAGTTTAGTAAGAGGGAGACCAATTAATAGAGAATTGCTGTAAGGTTTTCAGTCTTTTTTGCTACCGTATATCCGTTGTTATCTTTGCATTCAGTATATTTTGTCAGCCATCTTGTTTCCTGTCCTGTGCATTGACTTTTGCCCTCAAACAATATGGAGTCCTCAGCTTTGATGTCCCTGCCCTGTTCCTTGCCAATTGCCCTTTTAATCAATTTCAGCTGATTTACCTGTGCTCCTGAATCAGGTCTACAACCAGTTTGTGACTTGCTCTCTGAAGCCTGGATTCACTCTGCCTGGAACCATTTGTGGACACAGAATCCTCCTGCTTGCCAGCAACATCTGACAGGAAAGTAATAGACTGAATGCTTTCCTTGAGACTTGTGCTATGCTTTAATGCTCTGATGTCCTTGGTTGTTTGCCTTGCATGCTGCAACTACATTTACTTTATCCTGTTAATGCACTAACTTGTATGAAGCAAACCAAGAGCTGCTTAAGAAGCGTATGTCTCATGTGTCTCATTATACCCATGCATTAGACTCTATATAGACTGTATCATATATGACAATTGCAGTAATCCAGATGAGAATGAATAAGTGCGACAGTTAAAGTTTTTGCAGAGTTAGTGGTAAGAATAGGTCGAATTCTAGAGATGGAGGTGACACGAGCGAGCAAATGAGTGGATGTGGGGAGTGAAAGAGAGATTTGGGTCAATTATAACCCCGTCAAAGCACTGGAGTGAGCATCACTATGCTTGGGTACACTTGGTGCTCGGCCCAGTGCAAGCCACTGGCAGTGTTTGAACGGCTCGCATGGAGGGGTAAAGTCAGCATTATTAAATGTAGTGTGTCCCAAAAAATGAAATGACAAAACCCCGTCCTCAGTCCCTCGGAAGTGCTTTGTGTATGCCTGGCTGTATGTGTGCAGAGAGCCGAACTGCCCAATCAGTGACTTCCATTGAGGTTTGGATCCAGAACAGAACTTTATAGAAAGTTCAGCTAAACACCCAGAACCCAAGCTTCCACGAGTCTGCTTATCTCTCAGGACAGATTGGAGAGGAGGAAGTTTAGTAACGCAAGACCAATTAGTAGAGAGTTGCGAAAGTCCAGACGAAAATGAATAAGAGCAACAGTAAAGGTACGTTCACATGCGGCAATATTGTTAGCAATTTCTCTGGCAATTTGCTGGTTGCTGTGAAATCATGGACACATTGTTCCATTTGTACACGATAACAAAATAGAACAATGTGTCCATGATTTCACTGCAACCAGCAAATTGCCAGTGAAATTGCAAGCAATATTGCTGCGTGTGACAGTACCTTAAAGGTACCGTCACACACCGCAATCTCGCCTGGAAATCATAAAGGCAATATGTCGCCGTGAAATTGCCTCCCGGTTGCGGCGTGTGATTTGGGAATTTCACGGCGATAAATCACCCCTCGGCCGTCACCTGATTTCTTAACAGTGCTTAGTAATCAGCCACAATCCGTAAGGCGATATTACCGTGTTGTAGCATGTGACAGGGCGATAATGATGGAAAGAGCGTTGCCTATGTTTTCCTGTAGGCGTGCCTCAGCGTGCTGAAGTCCGCGCCCCATCTTAGATGATTGGTGTGGGCTACTGTGTTCCCATTGGCTGTCATTGGCTGTCAGTTGACACCGCACCATATTTGAAGAGCTGTCCGTTCAGTACCACACACATCTTTAGCTACACAACCGTCCGTAAACTCAGTGCAAACTCCGATAGACAATGGTGTCATGTATTAGCCAGCCTCCAGGGCTGGCTGACCAATCGTAACGCTGTTCCATTGTCCATTGTCATTTTGATTGTTGTATAGTGTAGTGGTGAGGGCAGTGACGCTTGTTTGGCAAGATGAATATCAGTGTTATATGCTTTGAGCATAAACATTTCATATTTTTATATTATTAAAGTATTGCGTATAGCCATATCTTGCTATACTTTTGTCACATTTTTCCATAATATAGTATATAATATAATTTCATATTAAGGATTAAGATACATGGTAAAACATTTTTGTCCCATCCAGCTACCTTTTTCTTTTGCAATAGGTTTCCCGCACTAGATGCTTCTCTTTTTCCATATGCTTGTCGTCTTTATTTCTTGTCCAAAGACATGACATCACCATTAAATGATCATATTACCAAACAAAGAATGGGTTCCAGTTACAGTAAGTGTTCAGTGAATGCTGACAACTTCACCCTGAAGCGTGGTAGAGGCAGGGAGATGGCAAGATATCTTTACAGAAACCAGTCGTCTCATCGCACCTGACCCCTTTGCTATCTCTTTCAAAGGAGCTTTTAAATGTCTTGGGGATTTAGTAATGTGAGACGGCGGTTACCTCAACGAAGAGTGACGGTCACTACACTTGGACTGTAGGATCCCTATGTAAAAGTTACTTTGCCGCACAGAGTAGTGACCTATACATCTTGTAAATGAAATGAGTGGTCCTGCATGGAATGGGTCTTCTGTGTTGCTTTAAAAGATGTGATAACCCAAAAACATTCTGCTGCCATATTTTGGTAAATTTTGACATACAGTAAATGTATATGTACGGTTGTTTCAGTTCCTGCTACGATAACTTGATGGTAACTGTTTTCTGTGTAAGTGAATGGACAGGAGTAGAGTTAGCAGAAATTCATTAGTTTACAAAAAATGACTCCTGACACCAGATATCCGGAATACTGGGAGAGTGTTCATCAAAGTGCATTGTGTGAAACCGCTGAAATTGCTTTATTTATGGGACATGATAACCTTTACATTGCTTACTTATCATCCAATGGTATTATCCAATTATTAATTATAAATAAACCACCTTTTCACCTGCTGTTCCCAGCACTGCGCTTTTCTGGAGAGAGTTCGGATCTTGCTTCTGGGATCTGTTGCAGCCATTTTAACAACTTAGTAGTCACTGCTCCAAGTGCTCCTATCACCACTGGAATCACTGTTGCCTTACCTTTCACATCTCCTCCAGTTCTTCTTTGAGGCCCTGGTATTTCTCCAGCTTCTCATATTCTTTCTTTCTGATGTTATCATCATTTGGCACTGCCACATCAATTATTATTGCAGTCTTCTGATCAGTGTCTACTATCACAATATCTGGTTGGTTAGCCAACATCTGCTTATCGGCCTGGATTTTGAAGTCCCACAGGACTTTACCCATTTCATTCTCTACCACCTTTCCTGGGGTCTCCCACCTTGGCTTAGTGTAACTTAGTCCCTATGCAATACAGGTCTTGGTTGTGGCGTTCGGTATATGCTGTTCCTGCTTGCATTTTGCATCCTGCCACTATGTGTTGGACTGTTTCAGAGGTTTCTTTGCATAGTTTGCACCTTGGGTCTTGTCTAGTGTGGTACATCCCTGCTTCTATTGATCTTGTACGTCACACCTGCTCTTGTGCTGCTATGATTCATGGCTCTGTGTGGTCTTGGAGTCCAGCTTTCTCTCCAGCCATTGGAAGGATTTCTTCATCTCAGTTATCTGACAATGGTACATCCCATGTAGCGACTTGTCTTGCCATGGCATTTTATGTTCCTGTTCTTCCTTCCAGGAGTGTTATAGCTTAGAGCATATTTGTGTGTGCGTGTGTGATGCGTGTGTGTGATGTATATTGTCAGACAGAAGTACACAACCCCAGTGAAAACTGTCTGATAACACTCATATGGACTTAACAAAAAAATAACTGAGTGCCAAATACGTTCACTTCTAATATTTTTTTGCAATGAAAAAGTGAAATAAAAAAAAAGGTTGAACTCCACTGTGCAGAATCAATCCTGTTCAACACGAAAAATGTTAGATTTTTAAAATGTAAAGAGCTGTCACTTGCTCAAACCGTCAGACAGCTTTCTGAAATCTCAATCTGCGCATACACTGAAGTCCATCGCATTCACCACCAGAGATCAATGGTGACCTCCTCACGCCGCAACACCCCCTCCTCCTCCGAGCGCAGAGACCGTTTATGGGGTGGGGGGGAGGGTGTTCATGATGAGTCTGATTGTGTAGCTGTTTCGAGTCTAAACTCTGTAAGCTCCAGCTGGGGGCACAGACGGCAGAGGAGTACTGTTCTGAGTTTCATAGATAGGCCACTGACACCCAGTGGAATGATCCTGCTCTTCGGAGTCAGGGTCTGTCAGGTAGGCTTATCGATAGCCTGTCTCAGTATGCTACCACAGAGTAGTTAGAGGCCGCCCATAGCCCTTGCTATAAGGGTGGATTGACATCTCAGGAAAAGATCTACAGTGATTTCACCCCCTGTTGTTCTCCCTTAGGTAGGAAGTTCCACAGGTTCACTTTGACAAACTCATGCAGTTGGGGGGAAGGCTCCCCTCAGGTAAGGTCACTTGCGGTTCACTGTGGGACTGGGGCATGTTTATCAGTAGTCTTAGACAAACCCCAATATAACGACCCTATCCACGCCTAAACATATAACATGTTCCAAAAAGCTATGTCCCCATGTAGTGTGGTGGGAGGCAAGCTGGGTGTGTAAATTTCCTCCTTATATATGTCTCCGTTCACCATAAGTGATGATGGTGTGCTTTTCGGCGCATATACTGAGACTATTGCTGTCCTAATGGACAGTGGAGCAGGTGCCAACAGGGTAGATTCTCGTCTTGCTTAGACCCATGGTCTGGCCTGTGGTGCACTAGCGAGATTCATTCCTATATTGGCCATCGATGCTGCTCCTCTCAGTGAGAGAAGTTTTTCCTAATTTGTGCATAATGTAAACTTGCCTACAGGGACTATTCACTAAGAGCGCCTGTCCTGCTATGTCTTTGAGTATCTACCTACTACTATTGTTTGGGTCTTCCCTGGCTGATGAAACAAAATCCTATGATTGATTGGCAGTCTAGAGATGTTATCAGCTGGGGCAATTTTTGCGAAAATAACTGCTTGTGTACATCTATCTCTACTGATCTTATCAAATCTACACCCTCTTTCCCAGCCAAGGTGTCTAAGGTGCTTCTGGAAAGAAGGGGTGATATCCTACCCTAACTTCAGGTTAAAACTGGGCCAAGGGGTCCCCCCTGGGAGTGGTAGTCAATGGGGGGGTTTCAACTGAGTGTCTTGTTCCTGATGGTACGTTTTTCAAGGCACGAGGGGATGCCTGTGTTGGGTGCCCTTCATGGGGTTTACTAACAAATGCATGGCTGGTAATAAACGTTCATGTCCGGACCTGTGTGTGAATGATTACATATGGGTGTCCCCTAAAAAGAGCAAATGGATTTGCCTATCTAGGGCTCTGAATTCTAGGTTTACAGTCCATTTCAGCTGGAGTTACTTCCAGTACTGGATGTCCATAACGTTTTCACCAGGTTGTCACTCAGGAGATGTATTGTGTCTCAGGAGCCACATTCAGTTTGCGTTCATGGTAATCTCAATGGTCAGGAGACAACATAAATGAGCATAAGAAAGTGGGGCGTTCCTTCCATAGGTCTTATCCAGACAAGTTCAGGCTTGAGGGTCCTGAGGCCCTCATTGAAAGGGATTGTACTAGGACAAATGATATTCAGTGGGGCTGGACTGATGAATGTTTTTTTTCACATACTGATTCACCACCCTATCTAGTATATGGGAGGAAAAAAAACGGATACCACAGTATAGCATCCAATTTTTACAGATACATTGCAATTCTGTAACATAGGAAACTGAAATGGTCATCTAAATGACTATTAGCTGCTGTGGTGATGTGGCCGGCATGGTCCCATGGCCGGGTGCATCACATGGATTATCAGCACAAGATCCTGTTCAGATCAGCCTGTTTTACTGTGTGGGTGCTGTGTTAAACCTGTCCGGTACAGAGTGGTTAACAGCCGAGTATGAGTACTGTAAGATCTGAGAGGTTGATGAGCTGATTGAGTGGCCAAGAAAACAAGGTGTGTTAATTGACCAATCCCAGGTGTGGGTGTGTAAGGCGGGTGGACGTTAAGAAGCTGCCTGGAGCTGTGTGAGAGGGTTCATTTCTGTTGTGTTCAGTTCAGTTTAGTCTGTGGGAGAGACCCAGCCAGTGTTGGATGATTGTCAGAGGAATTCGTCCCATTGGGATGAGAGAGAGGCTTGGCCTGCTGCATGCGGGAGGCCCCTGTCCCTCTGATGGTGCATGTGAACCTGTAGCCAGATGCAGGGGTTAGGACAGCTCCTAGAGTGGGGAACCAAGGGCCGATCCTGGTGGGCACTCGACTCTGGCGTGGGGCACAGTTGTCAACCTGGAGACCTGCCTGAGTATGGAGGTTTGGTGGCGGCTGGTGGCCTGGACACGTGGTGAGGAGGCCTTGGTGATGCATGGTTTACCCGGTAACTCAGGTTTGCCAATCCCTGTTATGGACCCAGAGGAGCCGCAGTCCATGGATATCGTATGATGGGCTGTGAGCTTGTGTGAGGATGTATGTGATCCATGGATGTGGTATGATGGATCACATGCCTGTACTATGCCATGTGATGTGAGACCGAGTACGGCTCAAGGGCCAGGCGGTCATAGCCGCCATTGGGACCGACCATGGGTCGTGATATGGTCCCGTTGACCTTGGATATGTGTGTGTGA
>JARQOC010000003.1:694987905-695009878 GCA_033576535.1 Allobates femoralis | reverse complement strand
CAACCCGTCGTCAATTTTTGGGAGTCTTGCTGGCCTCCAGACAGGCCTCATTCCTTCATGCGGCACATCAGCTTCTGCACTGCGTGCATCTGACCTGCTTCCGGGCAAGGAGGTCGCCCTCCTTGCGGGAAGCAATATCCATGTTAGAGGCCATGACGGCCTGCATTCAGTCGGTAGCATGGGCTCAGGCCCCTTCCAGTCTGCTCCGGGAACACATACTGAGTTCCTGGGTCAGACGTCAGGATTCCTAAAACTCGCGGGTCCGGAACCCGGGGCGGATGGTCACCTCGCTTTCCTGGATGAATCCCGGACACCTTCGGGTGAGGGTGGCCTGGCTGCAGGCTCCTGTGACCTCCGTTCCCACGGCTGCCAGCAGTTCCGGTTGGGGCGCGATGGTGGATCGCACACTGTTCCAGTGGATTTGGAGTCGCTCGGTCAGTCGTCAGTCTTCAAACTTCTGGGAACTTCTGGTAGTCGAAGACGCGCTTCATGCGCAGCTCACGGTCTCCGGGATCATCATGTCAAGATCCTGTCGGACAGTGTGACTACGGTTGCCTTCTTGCGGCACCAAGGCGGTACTCGAGGCTTACACTTGCAGGTGCTGGCAAGACTGATCTTTTCGTGGGCAGTACGCCATCTTCTCTCCTCCTCGGCAGTTCATCTGAAGGGAATGGCCAATGTACAGGCAGATTTCTTGAGCCGCACGGAGGTCCACCCAGGAGAATGGTGCCTCCATCCGGATGTATTTCGCTCTCTTACGGACAGGTGGGGTGTCCCTTCGATCGACCTGTTCGCTTCGGGCTCGAATACAAAGGTGCCGCCCTTTTTCTCCCTGACTGGGTCAGACTATCCTCGGGGGCTGGACGCCTTTACCCATCCCTGGGCCTTCCATTTGGTGTATGCATTTCCTCCAATCCCGCTACTTCCCAAGGCATTGCAAAAAATTCGGGCGCAGGGGGTGTCGACTATCCTGGTGGCTCCCCTGTGGCCTAAACAGGCGTGGTACGACGCCTTCCGAGACCTGGGCCTGGTGGGACTGATTAGGTTGCCCCACTGTCTCGACCTACTGTCCCAGGGTCCTCTTTCACCCGGGCCTTCAGTGGCTCTATCTGGCGGCCTGGCTGTTGTGGCCGGGATCCTGAGGACCAAGGGTCTCTCCCAGGCAGTGATCCGCATGCTTCGGCAGGGCAGGCAGTCTGTGTCGCACGCTATTTACGAGAGGGTTGGAATCGGTTCCTGTCCTGGTGTGCTCCTTCCATCCCGGCCATGCATCATCCTAATGTGGCCCAACTCTTGAATTTTTGCAGCGTGGCTTTGATTTGGGGCTTGGCCGAGCACTCTTATTAAGTCCAGGTGTCGGCTCTTGGGGCAGTTTTGCCCAGGATCTTGCTTCCCATTGATGGCTCAAGCGGTTTTTTACTTCTGCTTGGGGGTGGCATCCCCGATTCGGCCTTCTATCCCTCCCTGGGATTTGAAGATTGTTCTCCAAGGGTTTTCTCGAAGTCCCTTTGCACCCTTGTCGGCTTCATCCCTTACGTCTCTCTCACAAGGTGCCATTTTTGGTGGCCATCACTTCTGCTCCAGAGTTGGAGAACTGCAGGCGCTCTCTGTCCGGGCTCTGTGCCTCGTGGTGTCCGTTGTTCGCATTACACTTCAGTTGCATTCATCTATTCTTCCGAAAGTTGTGTCAGCTTTCCATCGGTCCCAGGTTGTGGTTCTACCTTCATTTGGTCACTCTCCTGCTAGTGCGGCTAAGGCCGTGTTTCACTCCTTCGATGTTCGTTGGACTGTCCTCCACTACCTCCGAGAGACCGCTTCCTGGAGGTTAGATCATAACCTGTTTTGTTCAGCATTTTGGGAAAAATACAGAGAAGACTTCCTAGGCTACCATCGCTTCCTGGATCACGAAGGTGATCTGTGAGGCCTACGTCGTTCTGGTCCTTGCTCCTCCGGTGGGTATGAAGGCTCCTTCAACTCGGGCTGCTTCTACGTCCTGGGTGGGGCAGGCTGGAGCTTCATCGGAGCTGATTTTCATGAGCGGCTACATGGTAGTCTCTCCTCACTTTTTCTCGCCACTATAGGTTAGATCTGTCCTTCAGTCGGGATCTGTCCTTTGGTAGGAGAGTCCTACAGGCAATAGTCCCACCCTGGGGAGTATCGGTGGTATTCCTCCAGTGCTGTCGTGGAAGGCGAATGGAGAAAACTGAATTAGTCCTTACCGGTAATTCCTTTTCTTGGAGCCTTCCACGACAGCATCAGTTCCCCCCCTTGTTGGTGTTTGATTTCAGTTTGTATCAGGTAATCCATGGCTAAAGGTGATCTTGGTAAACACTGGAGTCGAGGAAGGGGAGGGGCTTTTAACCTCTCTGTGTTCCTGTCCCCCAATAGGGCGTGGACGACATCCTCCAATGCTGTCGTGGAAGGCTCCAAGAAAAGGAATTACCAGTAAGGACTAATTCAGTTTTTCCCCAATGTGGAGCTTAGTGTTGCCACATGTTTTTTTTTGCGATGGAATGAGGCTAGATTGGTCCCGCTGTAGGTGAGGCAATTTTCGGAGCGAACACATCGCCTTACTTTCAGGGCGAGATTGCGGCGTGTGATGCCGCCATCGGCGATCAGAGGTGACCATGAAAAACGTGAGCGCGCACGTTGGATCGCCTCTTACCGCCAGGCGAGATTGCGGCGTGAGACGGTACCATTAGACTGATTTTTTTTTTTTAATTCTATTGTGTGACATCAGCCTTAAATTTAATCTGTTATCAGGTTTTTGCTATGTGATCTATGAGCAGCATAATGTAGATCAAAGACCCAGATTCCAGCAATGTGTCACTTACCAGTTTACTTGCTGTCATTTTGATAAAATCACTGTTTCTCTGCTGCAGATCTAGCATTTTAGCTCTGTGTAACCCGCTTACACCACCGATTGGCTGCTTTCCCACCCATATACAGTGTACACAGAAAGCTGACAATCAGTGGTTGGGGTGGGGTTATACAGACCTCATGAATATGGAGAACTACCCTGGCATTTACTAGTTCTCAAATGATAATCTCTGCTGATAAAACAATGATCTGATCCAAGCTTCACTAATCAACTCAGTAAGTGACAAATCAGAGGTAATGTTATCCTGCTCTCAGATTAGGTGGCAAAAACCTGGTGTCAGATTCCCTTTCAGGTTAAAAATTTGGCAAATTGAATTATGATCTTTATTTTACTGATGTGTTTTATTCGTTGTTGCAAAAATCTCTAATGAAATGTGCAACTATATTTATTGTCACCTTTGAATCTGCTAAATCTCTCATGGTTATAAGTTTAATGACAAAATGACACACATTTTATTTTTGGGGGAGCTAACTCTCAATATGATTTCTTTATGGCTTTTCACTTTGATGGCACTAAGTGGAAAATTAAGGAAAAATTAAACAATTTAAAGGGAACATGTAAGGTACTTTATACCCCAAACCTATCACTTATGACCTATCTGTCCCTGTAGCTTCCTAGTACTATTCTAACCATCCCTGTCTGACCTAATACTGTACTGTAATAGTGGAGAAAAATCATTTTATAACTTACATGTTTGTATAGTAATAAGGATGGTGTCTTTGAAGTGTAGCCACTGTGGGCGGTTGCTCAGGCTCCATGTTCTCCCTCGTTGCTGGTTATCCTGCCTTGGTGGGCGTGATAACCTAATTTCCAAATGAGGTCTCGGCTTTTGAAATGCTTCCTGATATGCCGCCGCGATGGCCGTGTCATTTCCGGTCCTGCACATTGTGGGAGTGTATTGGGTGTTCTGGCTAGCTCAGTGCATGGCAATGCACATTCTGAAGCAGCCAGTGCACCCAATTACTCACCCACAATGCGCAGTTCCAGAAATAATGCGCCAATCACAGTGTCATACCAGGAAGCATTTCAAAAACCAGGACCGTGCTTGGAAATAGGTTATCACCCCAACAGAGCGTGATAACCACAAAAACGGGGGACGTTGAGCCTGAGCGAATGCCCAGAATGACTACACTTCAAAACACCATCCTTATTACCATACAAACATGTAAGTTATAAAATGATTACATTACAGTATTGGCAGGGCTGTGAGTCAGTGCCCATTTTGGGTGGAGTCAGAGTCGAATTCAGGTAAATGGAGGAGTTGGAGTCAGAGTCGGATATGTAGCTTATTGATTTCACAGCTATGGGTATGCCAGAGTTAAAGTTGTTTAGTAAGAGTTGATGTCCATTATGCTGGAGTTGGAGTCTGAGTCACAGTTGGATTCAGGGAAATTGAAGAGTCGAGTCAGTTGTTTGGCTTACAGAATTCACAGCCCTTAGTATTATGTCAGACAGGGAAGGTTAGGCATGTACTAGGAAGCTGCAGGGACAGGTAGTGATAGGTTTGGGGACATACCTGTGTGCAGAATTATTAGGCAAGTTTATTTTAGAGGATTATTTTTATTATTGATCAACAACTATGTTCTCAATCAACACAAAAGACTCAAATATCAAAGCTTAATATTTTTGGAAGTTGGAGTGAGTTTTTTTTTTATTTGGCTATCTTATGGTGGGTTTACACGCTAGGATATCCTGAACGATATCCTTGAAACTTAATGAATATTTACAGATGGGCCAAGCCTATCCACCACTAGGGTTACTGAAAGATAATACAAAATACCCCTATACACAGAAAACATGTCAGGGAATGAGTTAGGTGTGTGTTTAACAGCACTAGGGATCTCAATCATTGTAAATATAGTTCTATAACCTATGCCAAAACTCCACAACAGAGGTCTATGTGAAAATATATTAATAAAGTTTATTAAAGAGTGGACCAAACCAGGCACCAGGGGAGCAAAGAGTGGACTTCTGCTCCCCTGGTGCCTGGTTTGGTCCACTCTTTATGAGTATGTGAGATAGCTCTGATTATCTGGGCTCGATCATGATTATGGTATAAGTGCACTGCTGCTATTTCTTGAATATATTTTTCTGTCTGTACCTTTATTATTTATATGTACCACTTATATGCCTATGAATTCTGCCTGCGGTATCTGTATGGTGTATAGGTGCCACTTTCATGCGATAATATTAGTGGAGTGTGTTATTTTTGTGTAGACATTACTATATGTACAAATGTATTGACAGATCTGCTGAGTGATCCATAAGAACCACAGCACATAAGCTGCAAACCCACAACCTCATTTGGAGGTTTTAATCATATGTGTGTCTTTTTTTAATGATTTTTTAAGTGTGTGTTTTGTGCATAATATACTTGTGTTAATAAACTTTGTTAATATATTTTCACATAGACCTCTGTTGTGGAGTTTTGGCATAGGTTATAGAACTATATTTACAATGATTGAGATCCCTAGTGCTGTTAAACACACACCTAACTCATTCCCTTCTTGATATCCTTGAAATGTCACAGATTTGTGATCGTTGAAAAGATATCGTTCGGGAGTCGTTGCGTGTAAACGAATAATATGTAGATGAAAAGATCGTTGGATCGTTCATCTTAGATTTGAGCTCCTGACCTCAAATCTATCATTCATCGTCCAATTAACGCTGCTTCAGGAAGCAGCATCGTTCAGTGTGACAGCTCTTTGTACGATATCGTTCAAAAATCTGCTATTCCTGCCGCTTTATTACATTGCTCACTCCTTCCTGTCGTATTTAACAGTTGCGCTGCCGCATAGCATATCGTTAACGATATACTTGTGTGTGAGAGCACACTAATGATGTCGGAACGATCACTGTCACGTGATCGTTCCAAGGGTATCGCTAACGATAACCTAGCATGTAAACCCACCATAAGGAGGATATCTGTTTGTGCAGGTAACTACTACTGTGCAGAATTATTAGGCAACTTAAAGTAATCCTGACCTCACAAATTGCGTCTCCATGCTGTTTAAACCTGTCCCTGCAGCACCTTAAGTGCTTCCTAGACATCCCTTTCTCTCATTTGGGTGTACTGCCGACTTCGTGCTGTGAATGCACATGCGCGCAGTCTGTTCTAGCCAGTTATGGGTGTACTGACGTAGTAAACCCTGATATGACAAGATTTTCGTCATACTGGGAATACCGCCCATCGTAGGAGAGGACGCGGCTCCACTCTCTGCAGCACGCCTAGCGGGGAATGAATAATCATGAAGGAGACAGCGGGGAGCGGCAAGCAATCACACCTTTTGCAGCTTCTCAAATTTTGAGAAGCCGCAGATTCCATGGTGTGTAAGAAGATTTTATAAACTTTGCCAAATCGATATTTAGAGAGAAAGGGACGTCTAGGAAGCACTTAAGGTGCTGCAGAGACAGGTTTAAACAGCATAGGGATGCAATTTGTGAGGTCAGGATCACTTTAATAAAAAACAAATATATTCCCATCTCACTTGTTTATTTTCACCAGGTAAACTAATATAACTGCACAAAATTTAGAAATAAACATTTCTGACATGCAAAAACAAAACCCCCAAAAATTAGTGAGCAATATCCTTCTTTATGATGACACTCAACAGCCTTCCATCCATAGATTCTGTCAGTTGCTTGATCTGTTTACGATCAACATTGCGTGCAGCAGCCACCACAGCCTCCCAGACACTGTTCCCAGAGGTGTACTGTTTTCCCTCCCTGTAGATCTCACATTTTAGGAGGGACCTCAGTTTCTCTATAGGGTTCAGATCAGGTGAACAAGGGGGTCATGTCATTATTTTTTTCTTCTTTTAGACCTTTACTGGCCAGCCACGCTGTGGAGTAGTTGTATGCATGTGATGGAGCTTTTGTC
Source organism: Allobates femoralis (assembly GCA_033576535.1). Taxonomy (NCBI): domain Eukaryota; kingdom Metazoa; phylum Chordata; class Amphibia; order Anura; family Aromobatidae; genus Allobates; species Allobates femoralis. Next base: position 695,003,117 of record JARQOC010000003.1, on the reverse strand, counting down.
CTGCATGAAAATCATGTTTTTCTTGAACGATACCGACTTCTTCCTGTACCACTGCTTGAAGAGGTTGTCTTCCAGAAACTGGCAGTAGGTCCGGGAGTTGAGCTTCACTCCATCTTCAACCCGAAAAGGTCCCACAATTTCATCTTTGATACCAGCCCATACCAGTACCCCACCTCCACTTGATGGCGTCTGAGTCAGAGTGGAGCTCTCTGCCCATTACTGATCCAGCCTCTGGCCCATCAAGATTCACTCTCATTTCATCAGTCCATAAAACCTTTGAAAAATCAGGCTTAAGATATTTCTTGGCCCAGTCTTCATGCTTTATCTTATGTTTGTAGTTCAAAGGTGGTCGTTTTTCAGCCTTCCTTACCTTGGCCATGTCCCTGAGTATGGCACACCTTGTGCTTTTTGATACTCCAGTAACATCGCAGCTCTGAAATATGGCAAAACTGGTGGCAACTGAAATCTTGGCAGCTTCACACTTGATTTTCCTCAATTCATGGGCAGTTATTTTGTGCCTTTTTTGCCCATCACACTTCTTGCGACCCTGTTGGCTATTTGCCATGAAACGCTTGATTGTTCGGTGATCACGCTTCAAAAGTTTGGCAATTTCAAGACTGCTGCATCCCTCTGCAAGACATCTCACAATTTTGGACTTTTCAGAGGCCGTCAAATCTCTCTTCTGACCCATTTTGCCTAAGGAAAGGAAGTTGCCTAATAATTAAGCACACCTTATGTATGGTGTTGATGTCATTACACCACGTCCCTCCTCATTACAGAGATGCATATCACCTGATTTACTTAATTGGTAGTTGGCTCTCAAGCCTATACAGCTTGGAGTAGGACAACATGTATAAAAAATATGATGTGATCAAAATACTCATTTGCCTAATAATTCTGCACACAGTGTAAAGTAGCTGACAGGTTCCCCTTAATTACCAAATGATGGACATCAGTTTAACTTTTTTTTAACTCCTATAAAGACCTATAAAGTCATAATGTTATAAATCTTAAAAAAAAAATGAGGATGAATATGATATTTAATGCATTACTTTACATTGGGATGCACAATCTATGTAGATTTTGAAAACAATTCTCGGATATTTTTATCTATACTGTTTTTTGTTTTTTTTGGAAAGTCTGTAGATCATTGAAAACCCCCATATGTTAGAATTGTTTTCTGGTCTACCACAGTGTCATACAGTCATGTTTGGTAGAAATGATGAAATGTACATCGATGATGGGGTTTATTGTACACAATGTACACCCTACATACCTGGTGTTAATATATCGCTGGTAGCATTGAGCTAGGAATTTAATAGGATTAATATACAGCTTCAATTTTTTATGGAACCTATAAGGTGTTGTCAACAGTATAATACTAAAATGGCTAAAAATGTGGAGGCCAAAATTGAGTGCCCAACGGCTGACAATTAGCCGGCCTGTCAGCACCATTTCTCCATCATTTGATTGTGGTTGGCATGAGACCTCGATGAAGACATCTGGGGCCCTGGAGGGAGATTGCGGCTATTTTTCTCCCACCGCTGGACCTCTTTGTACTGGATGATATCTGTCTGTATGTTAGCCAGGCTGGCTTAAAGGCTGGCAATAGATTTCTCCTAATCTGGACACTTCCTATTTGCTTTGTCAATGCCACCTCATTAGGTACACAATCCAGCTGCAGTCTTTAGTCAAATGAATGGCAGATATAATGGAAACTTTTCTCTAAATTTTCCCTTTACCACTATTTTGTTGGTCAAGCTTTATCTCGATTTGGAACATGGGACATAGGGGACATTGCCAGTGTGACCTGCTAGTTCCAGGAAACGCATTAGGCAGATTATGCTGCTCCACTCCTCAGCTGTCACACAGCTACTCAGCTGCTATGTGTGTACAGAAACACAACCAAACTGTCTACTAATGAGGCACGGAAAAAAAATGTCAGCTCCTGTGCCATGCCACATCTCCGACCTGGCGCCTTTTAGGAGGAATTGTTTTGTTAGCATAGAATAAAACATAGTGGGTAGGACTGAACCAGGTGTGCCCTTAGTCACAGGAAACTTGGCCACCATGATGTTTACAACGCAGAATGATCCCATTACTTATGTTGGTCATTCTAAGCAATATATTAATAAAAAATATCTCTGAGTTATCCTGGTAGTTAGATGGGTACTGACAGAATTACTACTTAAAGTGCTAATTTAGGTCTGATTTTTGTTAGGGATGGAGGAAAACTGATATCGTAAGGTTCACAATGCTTGGAAGACTTGTCGTCCCTGTTTTTCGGCACATTTACAATAAACCCTGTCTGAATCCTACATACTTTTTTATTTACTCTTCTCTCCATTTCCTTATCCAGACACAATACAATTAAGATCTTAAAGTGTCTATAGGAGACAATCACCTGCTTATTTAGTCTTTTCCTTTCTGCAGTACTTGACATATAATAGTGTGCAAAAATGCTGTGAAGTAAGAAAGAAAACTTTCAAAAGTAAAAATGTCAATAGTATATTTTCATCTAGGATAATAGAGTCCGGCTCAACAGGACTGGATTTTCCTTTTCTTTTTCAAAAGAAAATATAGTGCATACAAAAGAAACATTTTCATGGTTGACATGACCCAATCGACGAATTTCGACTGCACTAAGCAGTCTTACTTATGACGGGAAAGGAGTCATGAGTAAGACTGCTTAGTGCAGTTGAAATGTGTCAACTGGGTCATGTCAACCATGTAAATATTTATTTTGTATGCACTATATTTTCTTTTGAAAAAGAAAAGGAAAATCCAGTCCTGTTGAGCCAGACTCCAATTTTTTCTATTATCCTTGACGTGAGACCAGGGCGAGGTCGGTGTCTGAGCCCCAGGTGGATGAGCATAAAGCAACTGGGTGAGCTGGAATCAAGTTTCTATAAAATGCAAAGTGAATGATTAAAAAAAAAATCAAATTAAGCCAATATTTGGTGAGACCACCTTTTTCTTATACCCCTTTATCAACATCTGCCGTATATATATGGCACAAGTAGGTAGCGGGTGTATGATACAGAGAGTCGAGCCTCCAACCGCAACTGATAACCTTTTAATGCCACTGTGAAAGTTTGACAGCATCACTCAACAGCTACACCAGCATGGGGGTACATCCAGTCTATGGATATGGGCACGTCAGGATATACCTGCAGCCAATCTGGGCCATGAATTTGGGTTGTGAGAAAGCAGTCTTACATTTTTAATTTTCTTGTTAAAGACTGGCCGTAAAATACCAATTCTTTGGAAAAATTCAGCTGTAAAAATGTATGTTCAGGTTTGGGTGCAATTTTAAAACCAGAAGAATTTGTGCACCCTTGTGAATCTTATCATACTAATTAATTCTAATCCTCTGATCTTTTATTTCTATTTGCTCTCTTTCTTGCTTTTCTTGTCCTTATATTAGCAGAACACTGGGGCAGAGGGAGGGAGTCATTTATGAATGTAGAATCAGATTACACAAAAGATTTCTTTTTACGGGGTAGCCATAGAAACATTGATGCACTCAGGAGCTGTATAAAATGAATGATAGAATAACATCACCTAAAGGAAAACTGTCTGCAAGTTTTGCTATGTAATCTGAAGACAGTATGCTGTAGGGTTTAAAACACAGAATTCAGAGATGTGTCTCTTATCAAGGTATGTGCTGTTATTTACTTGTTATATCACAAGGACGTCATCATTGCTTGGACAAGATCAATTACAGTAGTACGTCAACCTAGTCCGACCACGTCTACTCCTGTGATAAGAGATCACTGTCTATAGACCTCTTACATAGAGAGCCTGGTGTGGGCAGGGTTGGCTCTCTGAGCTCTGTTACATGCTAAATCTAAAGACTCTCATTGTGTCACAATTGCTTCACCCAATGAGCAAAATGATACATTGCTGGTATCAGGGTCTCTTTTTCTACCTTATACTGTACTCCGATGAGGTAGCAAAAACCTGCTGACAGATTCCCTTTAAAGGGAACCTGTTAGGTCCACTATACCCTTCAACTCAGCAGCATTGACATCTGTATAACTACATTTTTTTCTTAACAGCCTTGGATACGTTCACCAAAAAAAGTGACATTTAAATAAAGTTAGTGATTATCTTTATTTATTGCACTAAATTTCAGACCTCTTTTTTTTTCATATTATCTTTCATTTCTGATGATGTGCAGTTTGCCGCCTTGTTCAAGTGTAAGATTTTTTTTTCATGCGTGTGTCCTTCCTGTAATATCAGTTGGATGGAGGTGTGTATGTATCCAGGGTCATAGGTTCATATACTGTATTAGCACAATAATCTATTTTGCACTTAAGGGGTTTTCTGGTTTTTATAAAATTCTTGGTATATCTAGGTTGCAAAATGCTGACAGTTTGTAATTGACACCCTGTCAGCATTTTGCAAGAGTTAACTAGATATCACCTTTCAGTGGAGGCCACCAACCAGAGGCATGTTTGTGTTGGAGCTTGGGTTTAAACATCACAGCTGAACGTTTACACCCACTCTCCTACAAGTACAGCCCCTGACTCCTACAGGCACTCCCCCCATTCTCCAGGATGCCAGCCACCCCAGACTCTACAAGCCTCCCACACTGCATTAAGCCCCCCTGCAGTCCCAAGCATGAACCCCCCCCCCCTCCCCAGACTCCAGCATGCCCGCCAATTCACCTCCATTCACCTATGTAAACATATAGGACGCATTGCATGAGGCCGATTCTCCTTCATGCATCTGAAAAGGAGATGACGCTCTCAGTGCTGCGGTGTATGTGCTCACCTCCTCCCTCAGTGTTTGCGCTGATATGATCTGAAGTGTGCTGATGCGATCCTCACAGCCGCCCTGACCCCTCTGTGAAGCAGAATGAATGAACCGCTCACTGCACAAAGGGGTTGAGTTGGCTATGAGGAACGCATTACTGTGCTTCAGATACACCCTACAGCCTATACAGCCTAGATACACCCAGAGATTTGATGAAAAGCTCAGACAACCTCTTTTCTTCATGTACTTTCCTCCATTTCTACAGGATTTTCCTCCACCCTCTCTGAGGTAGACGTTTTTTCCTGCCCAAACTGTGGACATTTGTGTACAAACCTGTTAGCTTCCCGCCGCTATCTCTAAGGCCACGTGCACACGTTCAGTATTTGGTGAGTTTTTTACCTCAGGATTTGTAGCCAAAACCAGGAGTGGATAATTAAATCCAGAAGTGGTGCAGATGTTTCTATTAGACTTTTCCTCTGATTGCTCCACTCCTGGTTTTGTCTCCAAATCCTGAGGTAAAAAACTCATCAAATACTGAACGTGTGCACTTAGCCTTACACTGAGAGAAGGGCGGCATAGCGGTGAGCCGGTGACAGTGTGGTCAGAACTAAACAAGAGCTCTTAAAGTGATCCTAAACCCAGAACACAACCCCACATCCCCTTCATACCTATCCATGCAGCTTGTGAACCTGCAGCGATCCATCCCTGTATCTTCCAAAACCGCTGTGGCATTCTTCATAAATCATACTTTTATAATCTCATTTCTGGGCGTTTCACTGCAATTTTAAAGCCGCAGCAGGCGGGCCTGTGTGCCGCTCTCCCCCTCCTTGTCCGTAATTATGCACGCCGCCCTTGGCGTGCTAAACACCAGAGAGGCGGCTCGCCTCATACTATGGGCGTTGAAACCCGGTAAGGGGGAGAGCGGCACACAGGCCCGCCTACTGCAGCTTTAAAATTGCAGTGAAACGCCCAGAAATGAGATTATAAAAGTATGATTTATGAAGAATGCCACAGCGGTTTTGGAAGATACAGGGATGGATCGCTGCAGGTTCACAAGCTGCATGGATAGGTATGAAGGGGATGTGGGGTTGTGTTCTGGGTTTAGGATCACTTTAAGACTTTGTGACATTTATGTACCTAGTTGAGGGGATGAAAGATACGCTGCATCAACAAAATAATAGACAATTTTTAATGAAGACTATAGTAAAGTAAGTTCATTTTGGAAGTAATGAAAAAGAAAAAAAATTATGCTAAAGTATACATAGCCATTTCAGGGCCAAGGCGGTGGATTGCTTTAGTCTCAATAAACTGGTCAATCTGCTATGATTCAACCATTGAAACAGTAACCATTTGAAGCCTGTTTAAACCATTAAACAGTGTAGACTCAATGTGTAATTTCTTTTAGATGCGTCATATACACTTTTGCCTCACATATGCTGTATATATTTATCTTTTTGTTTTATTTCTTTTATTTTATTTACTAGATATACCTCAGGAGATGTTCGTCTGTGGGATACACGAACGTCAAGTCTTGCAGAATCTTTTCTTGAAACCTCCCATGCAGCTGATGATTCTGGACCGAGACACCCTGTATCATTTGTACAGATAAGCCAGTCCTTGGCTGTAGCAGCATATGACAATGGTAAGATATTGTCATGCTTTTACCATAGATAACTTATTATTGTTGAAATTTCAGGATCAGTTTTAAATTACATTTGTTAAAATTGATAACAATATTTGATATGCTTCATTGTGTAACGTGCACCCGACCATAGGACGCACCCCAAGCTTACACCCAGGAAAATAGAAAAAAAATATACATATTGAAACTTCCAATGCTTGCTACTACTGTATAAATCTGTTCATTGAATAGCCGGTTACTCCAATTTTTGGTGTGTGACCAGTAACTACAGCTGCAGTCTGTACCCACATCGACTATGGCTACATTCCCACAGTTTTTGCACCTTTTTTTGCAGCCGTTTTTCAGCTGCAAAACTGATTTGCTTTTCAAAAAACATCACATATTCACACACAGCATTTTTAATCAGTTTTTCTGCATTTTGGGTGCTGTTTTTTTTTTTTCCATTTAGAATGGTTCCCTATGGAAAAAGCGGATGAGAAAAACGCAACAGAAACTAACATGCCCTTTTCTTTGAGGAATCACTTTTCCAGGAAAAAAATGGATCTCTTAGCAAATTCCCTGTCTGAATGGCAAAAAGCGAAAACCCATTGACTTTGCTGGGTTTCCATTTGAGTGATCCATTTTCTGCAGCGCACTGCAAAAAACGGATGCAAAAAAATGGATCAAAAATGGTGTGTCTGAATGTAGCCTAACAATGGTTGGATGATGGCAATGTAAAGCAACCCTCCATCTTGGCCCTGAAAAGTTCCATGTTTGATCACCCTCCCTGGGTCCATCTGTTTAACCTCTGCTGCATTCTCTGCTGAACATGACAAATGCAGCTCTTGAGGAGAGACAGTACTGCCCCGACCTCCCGCCGAATGTACGTTTCTGGCTTTGTTTTTGGACCTGGGTGGTCACTAGTTGTCTACCATCTTACCTTGGATTTTCATATCACATTTCTGGGGTCACAGTTTTACAGTTGTGCTAAAACGTTTACATACCCCAGCAGATTTTCTGCTTTTTTGGCCTTTTTTCAGAGAATAACACACAAAAAAATTTTTTCCACTCATTGTTAGTGGTTGGGTGAAGTTTATTGTCAAACTACTGTTTTTTCCTTTTTATAAATCATAATGACAACCAAAAACATCCAAATGACCCTGACCAAAAGTTCATATACCCCAGTTCTTAATACTGTGTATTGCGCCCTCTAACATCAATGACAGATTGAATTCTTTTGTGGTAGTTGTGGATGAGGTTCTTTATTTTCTCAGATGGTGAAGCTGCTCATTCTTCTTGGCAAAAAGCCTCCAGTTCCTCTAAATTTCTGGGCTTTCTTACATGAACTGCGCCCTTGCGTTCTCCTCAGAGTGGCTCAATGATATTGAGGTCAGGAGACTTAGATGGCCACTCCAGAACCTTCACTTTTTTCTGCTGTAACCAACGACAGGTTGACTTGTCCTTGTGTTATTGATTGTTGTCAATTGGAACGTCCAATACGTCCCATGCGCAGCTTCTGGGCTGATAATTGCAAATTTGCCTCCAGTATTTGATGATAATGTGCTGCATTCATTTTCCCTTCAACGTTGTCCAAGTTTCCTGTGCCTTTGTAGCTCACACATCCCCACATCATCAGCGATCCACCTCCGTGCTTTACAGTAGAAATGGTGTTCTTTTCATCATAGGCCTTGTTGACACCTCTCCAAATGTAACATTTATGATTGTGGCCAAAAAGTTCCATTTTGGTCTCATCACTGCAAATTACTTTGTTCCAGAAGTTTGGAGGCTTATCTCTATGATGTTTGGCATATTTTAGGCGAGATACTTTGTGGCATTTGCACAGTAATGACTTTCTTCTGGCGACTCGACCATGCAGCCTATTTTTCTTCGAATACAGTTGTGGCCAAAAGTATTGACACCCCTGCAATTCTGTCAGATAATACTCAGTTTCTTCCTGAAAATGATTGCAATCACAAATTCTTTGGTATTATTATCTTCATTTCATTTGTCTTCAATAAAAAAACACAAACGAGAATGAAGCAAAAAGCAAAACATTGATCATTTCACACAAAACTCCAAAAATGGGCCAGACAAAAGTATTGGCACCCTCAGCCTAATACTTGGTTGCACAACCTTTAGCCAAAATAACTGCGATCAACTGCTTCCGGTAACCATCAATGAGTTTCTTATAATGCTCTGCTGGAATTTTAGACCATTCTTCTTTGGCAAACTGCTCCATGTCCCTGATATTTGAAGGGTGCCTTCTCCAAACTGCCATTTTTAGATCTCTCCACAGCTGTTCTATGGGATTCAGGTCTGGCCTCATTGCTGGCCACCTTAGAAGTCTCCAGTGCTTTCTCTCAAACCATTTTCTAGTGATTTTTGAAGTGTGTTTTGGGTCATTGTCCTGCTGGAAGACCCATGACCTCTGAGGGAGACCCAGCTTTCTCACACTGGGCCCTACATTATGCTGCATAATTTGTTGGTAGCCTTCAGACTTCATAATGCCATGCACACGATCAAGGAGTCCAGTGCCAGAGGCAGCAAAGCAACCCCAAAACATCAGGGAACCTCCGCCATGTTTGACTGTAGGGACCGTGTTCTTTTCTTTGAATGCCTCTTTTTTCTCATGTAAACTCTATGTTGATGCCTTTGCCCAAAAAGCTCTACTTTTGTCTCCTCTGACCAGAGAACATTCTTCCAAAATGTTTTAGGCTTTCTCAGGTAACTTTTGGCAAACTCCAGCCTGGCTTTTTTATGTCTCGGGGTAAGAAGTGGGGTCTTCCTGGGTATCCTACCATACAGTTCCTTTTCATTCAGACGCCGACGGATAGTACGGGTTGACAGTGTTATACCCTCGGACTGCAGGGCAGCTTGAACTTGTTTGGATGTTAGTCGAGGTTCTTTATCCACCATCCGCACAATCTTGCGTTGAAATCTCTCGTCAATTTTTCTTTTCCGTCCACATCTAGGGAGGTTAGCCACAGTGCCATGGGCTTTAAACTTCTTGATGACACTGCGCATGGTAGACACAGTAACATTCAGGTCTTTCAGTTCTTTGGAGATGGACTTGTAGCCTTGAGATTGCTCATACTTCCTCAATTTGGTTTCTCAAGTCCTTAGGCAGTTTTTTGGTCTTCTTTCTTTTCTCCATGCTCAATGTGGTACACACAAGGACAGAGGTTGAGTCACCTTTAATTTAGTTATTGCCAACACCTGTTAGGTGCCACAGGTAAGTTACAGGTGCTGTTAATTACACAAATTAGAGAAGCATCACATGATTTTTCTAACAGTGCCAATACTTTTGTCCACCCCCTTTTTTATGTTTGGTGTGGAATTATATCCAATTTGGCTTTAGGACAATTCTTTTTATGTTTTTTCATTGAAGACAAATTAAATGAAGATAATAATACCAAAGAATTTGTGATTGCAATCATTTTCAGGAAGAAACTGAGTATTATCTGACAGAATTGCAGGGGTGCCAATACTTTTGGCCATAACTGTACCCCCTTATTTTATATATCTTGAAACGGCCACACCGCTAGTTTTCATTGAGTCCTGTATTTCAGCTGATGGGTTTGTGGGTTTTTCTTTTCATCCTGAACAATTTTCTTGGCAGTTCAGGCTGAAGCTTTTGTTGGTCTACCTGATCGTGGTTTGGATTTTACAGAGCCCTTGATTTTCCATTTGGTAATCACAGTTTGAACACTACTGACTGGCATTATCAATTTCTTGGATATCTTTTTGTATCGCTTTCCTGTTTTATACAGTTGAACTATCTTTTCCCATAGATCTGTTCACAATTCTTTTGCTTTCCCTGTGATTCACAATCAAGAAATGTTAGTGGCTGGATGAAAGATGCAAGAGTCTATGATATGCCTTAATCTGGAGAAATCAGAGCTTTGGGGAGCTATCCAAATTGGTGGGGTTCGAACTGTGGAAGCGGAGAGGAGTTAAAGGGAACCTGTCACCTGGATCTAAGCCCCTACACTATCACTACCTGTCCCTGCACCTTCCTAGCTGCTCCCTATCTATCCCTCTTTGAGCTAAATCCGCCCTATAAAACTGCAGAAAAATAACTTATAACTTACAGAAGTCCCTGAGGCTGGGGACTGAGAAGGCGGCGCCAGGCTCCATTCTGCCCCTCCTCGATGCAGCAGCACACGCCCCACTGGGTGGCGTTATTCTTTCTTCATCGCCGCCTCCTCCATTTGGAATCTCCCACCTGCTTTACACTGTAAGGTAGTGGTTAGGATCGGCACGACAGAAGGCAGTGACTCAGGTATTTACTAACACAGCACACAGTTCAGGTATTCACAGACCTCCAGATTCCGATGTAACAGGTCAGACTAACCCCCCGACCAGAATATACCCGAGGTATAAACTGGGCTAGCCCAAACTATACCCCGGGGTATAAACAGGCCTAGGCCAGATTATAACTCTCCGTATACCACAGCAGCTGTAGATCAGGGCCCCAAGCCGTGCACAGGGCCCCAAGCAATGCATGAGGGCCCGAGGCAGCACAAGGTGGCCCCAGGCAGCAGAAAATGGCCCTACGCAACATACAGGGGCCCCAGGCAGTGCTAGGGGCCCAGGCAGTGCTAGGGGCCCCAGGCAGTGCATGGGGGCCCGAGGCAGCACACAGAGGCCCCAGGCTACACACAGGATCCCAGGCTACACACAGGGGCCCCAGCCAGCATACAAGGGCCCCAGGCAGTGCACAGGGCCCCAGGCAGCACAAAGTGGCCCCAGGCAACATACAGGGGCCCCATGCAGTACCAGGGGCCCCAGGCTACACACAGGATCCCAGGCTACACACAGGGGCCCCATGCAGCATACAAGGGCCCCAGGCAGTGCACAGGGGCACCAGGCAGCACAAAGTGACCACAGGCAATATACAGGGGCCCCAGGCAGTGGGCCACCCGGGGCCACTTTGTGCTGCCTGGGGCCCCTGTGTGCTGCCTCTGGCCCCCATGCGCTGCCTGGGACCCCTTTGTACTGCCTGGGGCCCTTGTATGCTGCATGGGGCCCCTGTATGTAGCCTGGGACCCTGTGCGTAGCCTGGGGCCCCTAGTACTGCCTGGGGCCCCTGTATGTTGCCTGGGGCCACTTTGTGCTGCCTGGGGCCACTTTGTGCTGCCTGGGGCCTGTGCACTGCCTGGGGCCCCGTGCACTGCCTGGGGCCCGTGCACTGCCTGGGGTCCTTGTATGCTGCATGGGGCCCCTGTGTGTAGCCTGGGATCCTGTGTGTAGCTTGTGGCCCCTAGTACTGCCTGGGGCCCCTGTATGTTGCCTGGGGCCTCTTTGTGCTGCTTGGGGCCACTTTGTGCTGCCTGGGGCCCTGTGCACTGCCTGGGGCCCCTAGCACTGCCTGGGGCCCTAGCACTGCCTGGGGCCCCTGTATGTTGCGTAGGGCCACTTTCTGCTGCCTGGGGCCCCCATGTGTTGCTTGGAGCCCTGATCTACAGCTGCTGTGGTATACGGAGGGGTATAATCTGGCCTAGGCCACTTTAACACCGAGTATATTCTGGTCTGGGGGGTTAGTCTGGCCTGTTACACCGGGGCACAGCCGAGTAGAACCTCATACAATCCCAGCAGCTCCTGCTGCTGTCCTGACACCCTCCACCCCCTCCCCACAGCCCAGGGCAGCACATATCCTCTCCTATTCACCCGCACACCTGGGGGTCAGTGATTTCAATCAGCACTTAGCTCCAGTAGCAGCTCACCCTGTGTGTGCTGCTACCGAGCAGAAGATACAATCTCCCATATGCTGTGTCTCAGTCAGGGGACACATCGAGGTCGCATCACCACAACATGATAGGTGTAAAGCAGAGATTCCAAATGGAGGAGGCGGCGATGAAGAAAGAATAATGCCGCCCAGTGGGGCGTGTGCTGCTGCATGGAGGAGGGGCTGAATGGAGCCTGGCGCCGCCTTCTCAGTCCCCAGCCTCAGGGACTTCTGTAAGTTATAAGTTATTTTTCTGCAGTTTTATAGGGCGGATTTAGCTCAGAGAGGGATAGATAGGGAGCAGCTAGGAAGGTGCAGGGACAGGTAGTGATAGTGTAGGGGCTTAGATCCATGTGACAGGTTCCCTTTAAACTGATTTCACAGATATACACGGATGGACTGTTTAAATCCTTTGAGGAGCTCAAAAAGGAAAAAAAATTGCAATCCCCAATAATAGATTCTGTCAATATCTTCAGTTACGTCACACCTGCAATGCACAGCACAAACATACCCTGTTGTCCCGAATAGTGAAAACCCCAATGTTTGATAGGGTGGTGATGGGAGGTAGTTTGAGAGGGATAATATCGCTCATTTATAGTGAGATGCTGGGGGAACAATCTAAGGATATGAGCTCTTTGCATGCCAAATGTGGGGGATATTTTGGAAGAAATGTGGGAGGATATGCAGAGAGACTCCGGGTCTCGATCAGTGAAGCAGGTAGGGTGTCATATCTATTTTTGCTACATAGGTTATACAGGACACACTGTACTGTTGATGAAAATGAGATTTGCAAGAGAGGCTGATTGTTGGAAGTGTGGAATGGCGAATGCAGGTTTGATTCATTTGATGTGGAACTGTCCCCACTTGAGAAAATTCTAGGTGGATGTGGCAAATTTGATTAGTAAAGTCTATCACTGCCAGAAAAAAATGGACCCTAAAATAGATCTCCTGGGCTTCTTTGGTGGATATACCCCTGCCTGAGGACCATCAACTTGCGATCTCACACATTCTCTACCAAGCGCGAAAGAGGATTGCTGCGCATTGGAAAGGTCCTACTAGTCTAGTCTGTGATTTGTAACCTGCCGGTAGCTCCAGTGTTTCACAGAGCGTGCCGGAGGTCACAGCTCAACACATCTCTATGAGAGCCTCGTTTTGACCTCGTTTGAGCTCTCATAAAAAGGTGTTTGGAGTTTGTGATATCATTTCTGGCCAGTCAGAAGGTGCAGTCACAAGATGGTGACGATACCTGAAGTTGAATATATGACAGGGGGCTTAGATTTAAGGCCCTACTCCGGCACTGGAAAAAATGCTGGAGTGGTGCTTTAACCATTAAAGAAACTCTGGGTAATGTTTTTTTTAAACAATGAACAGATAACATATTATTTTATTTATATCTTTTTGTAGTACACCAATTGTCATGGTGCATTGTGCTTATTAGAATTACATGTTTATTTTTTTCGGGAACGTAAGACACAACTGTTGTATCTCCAGTAAAGTAAAAAGTAGAACTATACACATCTCTTTTACTAAAGATACCTTGCGGCAGTTCTGGCTTGTTTTTCCTTATAGTACCCAGAATGGTAAGTTGTCTTTTTCGCAACATCTGGCCCAGTTGGTAGGATGTGAAAAAGTTGTCACATGGTTAGGGTTACTTTTTCCAATAAAAATTACAAAACCTATTTTTTTTATGGACCACATCACATTTGAAGTGATTTTGACAGGCCTATGTGACAGACAATACCCAAAAGTTGACACCTTTTTAAAAACAGCACCCACCTAAGTGCTCAAAAACGCAATCAAGAAGTGTATTAACCCTTTAAATGCTTCACAGGAATTAAAGCTAAGTGGAAGTCAAAAATTAATTTTTCTTTTCCCCACAAAAATGCTACTTTAGCCCCAAATTTGTTATTTTCCCAAATATAACAGAAAAAAATGCACTGTTCAATTTGATGCGCAATTTCTTTTGAGTACGCAGATACCCCATATGTGGTGGAAAACTACTGTTTGGGCGCACGGCAGGACTCGGAAGGGAAGGAGCGTCTTTTTGATTTTTGGAATGCAAAATAATCTGGGGTCAATAGCGGACACCATGTTGTGTTTGCAGTGACCATGATGTGCGTAAATATTGGAAATCCAATACAGATGATCACATTTTGGAAACTACACCCCTCAAGATATTTATTTAGGTATGGGATGAGCACCTTGAACCCCCAAGTGCTTCACAGAATTTATAACGTTGAACTTGGAAAATTAAAAAAAATCAAATATTTCCTCCAAAATGTTGCTTTAGCACAATTTTTTTTTATTTTCATAATAATGGTAATAATAATAATGGTAACTGGAGAAAGTGCACCTGACAATTTGTTCTGCAATGTCTCCCAAATATATAGATACCCCAAATGTGGTGGAAAACTACTGTTTGGGTGCATGGCAAGAAGGGCCGGCTCCAAGTTTTTGCGGCACCTGAGCGAAAGACTCTTAGTGGGCCCCTTTAACACATATAGAGGCTGGACATGCAATGTCTTTTCCACCATAACCCCCCATGCTGTTTTCTGCCCCCCCTGTGCACTATTCCCAACCTTTACGTTGCTTTCTCTTCATGCACTGTACTCTATCCCTTGTGCTGTGCCCGTGTGCCCTGTGTCTCTTGCCCCCACCCCTTGCTTTGTCTTGCTTGTGTGCTCGATGTCTCTTTCTCCCACCTCTTGTGCTGTTATCTATCCCAGTGTGCTTCCCCCTCTATTGTCTCTCTTGCCCCCACCCCTTGAGCCGCCTTCTCCTGTGCTCTGTCCACACCTTGCATTGTCTTCTCTCCACGTGAGCTGTGCTGCGATAAGTGCAGCGTCCGACTGTTGACGACTTATGAATAGTAATAAGCTGGCAGCAAAGCAGTGTGACTATCCCCAGCAGAGACCTGTGATGTTACCTGCGGTGTGGTGCAGATCTTTCACTGCCAGCTTATCAGTATTCATAAGCAACCAGGGGCAGTCGAACGCTTCGCTTATCTCACGCGGGAAGAAGACATTGTAGAAGGTGGACAACACAGAGTATGGGGAGGAGAACACAGTGCAGGGGGAAGGAGAAACAGCACAAGGAAGCTAT
>JARQOC010000003.1:694940090-694987805 GCA_033576535.1 Allobates femoralis | reverse complement strand
GGAACTTAAGTGCTATAAAAAGGTTGTCTTAAGGGCTAGGGGGCTGCAAAAGGAACCAAAAAGGGGATTAAAGCAGTAAAACTGTACATACCGTTGTCAGATTCTTTACAGGTCTACTCATTAAATCTTATGAATATTCACTGCTTTCCCCGCCCACCCTCTGTGACAGCATCTGTGATTGGTTGCATTCAAACTTTAATACACGCCTCCCACCCCCACCCACTGTGCTGGCGTTTGTGATTGGTTGCAGTCAGTTTGTTGTTTCTTGCTCATTACAATGGCTGTATGTGTGTAGTGTAAAAATAAATAAATTAAAACATTTTTATTTATTTTGTGACCAGCCAAGATAAAGCCATCAGCTAGGGCCTTATATCAGGCTGGGAAGGGATTAACATCCACAATGATAATATTCAGGATATTATCACAAACGTACAGGTAAAAGTCCAGGTTCAGTGTACAGCACCACTAGGTATCTGGTACAAACCCAGAACTTTACAGTTCAGGTTCACTCATCCCTACATAGAAATGTGAGTACATATAATAGCCAAAACTGACAGCCATCCTTAGACAGCAGTTTCAGAGTTCTTGCCACTTGTCAGAGTACAGAACTTGTTGTCTGGATGAATGTAATGTGAAATGGTTCTTGAAAAATCTTGAAGGGGTTCTTCCAAACTTAAAGTGATCCTGACCTCACAAACTGACCCCCCTGCATCTTTAGACCTGTCCCTGCACCCCCTCTTATCATTTCTAGTCATCCCTTTTGCAGAAAAAAATTGATTTTGTAAAGTAGAGAAACGTTTATATTTACCTCGTCCTGTGTGAGTTCTCTGTTTCTGAGGAAGCCGCAATAGGCAGGCCTGTCTGCTGCTCCCTTGTAATTATGCACGCCCCTCTCTGCCTGCTGCCTTGCTAAGAGCCTGTCCGCATCATGAAAGGGGTGGGGCTAAAATACCAGAGCCCCGCCCCTTTTATGACGCGGCCAGGCTCATAGCAAGCTGAGAGGGGCGTGCATAATTACAAGGGAGCAGCAGACAGGCACGCCTATTGCGGCTTCCTCAGAAACAGAGAACTCACACAGGACGAGATAAATATAAATTTTTCTCTACTTTACAAAATCGATTTTTTTCTGCAAAAGGGATGGCTAGAAATGATAAGAGGGGGTGCAGGGACAGGTAGAAAGATACAGGGGGATCAGTTTGTGAGTTCAGGATCACTTTAACAGTGAATTTGAGATTAAAGTCTAGCTATTTAATTAAATACTGTACTCTCTCTTCTCTAGCTCGCTATCTGTGTTGTTTTTTATTACTTCTGATGACGTTTTGCTGGGATCACTAGGGATTCTCAAATGAATCGTCATTAAGGGGCTGTCACTGCACTTAATGCATACACCAGTGTAATCTCAATTTGAACAAGCAACCCCAAAGCTGCTTAAAAGGCATTTTCTCAAATTATTTTTATTAGTGTTTATATAATGTATGGAGATAACACCACAACAGGTATATTTTCAGACCGAAAATACAGTCATATTCCTGAGCACATAACCCCTTCCTATGTTTACGTCATGTTCGGAAAGAGGTACTTGCACGATCGTCGGCAAGAGCTCGGCATAAATTAGAATCTGTGCCTTGCCTGACTGTTGAATCCCTTTAATGCTGCAATCAATAGCAATCGCTGTGAGAGCAAGAGCGCTCCCCCTCCCACCCGATCGGGACACCCTCTGACATGCCCACAGGGCCCAATTATTGCCTTGGTAACCTGAGTTCGTCATGATGATCTCTGGGTCAGTCAGCTAGGGCAAGCCTGTTACACCATGCCAGAAGCATGGTTTAACAGGCGTTTTGTCAGTGCAGCACTGACAGGTATAATGTATCGCAATGCTGGTGCACTGCACCACATTATATCATCAATCAGATTAATAAAAATTAATGTCCCATATAGGAACTAAGGAAAATAAATACAAATAAAGGTTTAAAAATAAATAGTAACAATATTTTTTTTGAAAAATAAGGGGTTATTGATAGCTGTGACTTATCAAAATATCACAGCTGCCAAGAAGCCATGGATGAGTAATTGTAGAGGTATCTATAACACCCTCCCCCCATTTCTAATCATAAAAATATTTAAAAAAAACACTGAGAAAAATCCTTTCTTAAAAAAACCCTCTTTCTCCAATTTATTAACCCCCAAAACACAGAGAATCGCCTTCTCTTGCAGGGGGTGATTTCTGGTACTTTGCACAATGCATTGATATAGTGCCTAACAGCCCGCCTAGATCTAATAGTAAGGGCGTAAGTAATAGGCTCTGCATCACTGGCGCCCTATTGGAACCTTATTCTGTGTGCATAAAAATACCAGAAATCACCCCCTCCAAGAGAAGGAGGTTGAGAGTAATTTGAGCACTGGTATTTTGCACCTGTGATGTGTGGCTCCCCACTGCTCAGGTGTCACAGTTGGGGGTACTTCACCCATAAAAGAGTGTCACATTGGGAATGCAAGGTTTGTAGGAGGCTCCCACCCCAGCACTCCCACACTCGAGCCTAGGCAAATGGTTGGAGCCCAGTCCCTGGGGGAGAGTTAGGGGAGGAGGGAGGTAGCAAAACGGGGAGTTTTAGTTTCCCCCGAGGAGAAGAAGGAAAGGGAGCCCTGAGTGAGGAAAGGGGACTCCGAGAGAGGGGGCCTGAGAGAGGAACAGGCAGTCCAGGAACAGAGAGAAGGAACCCCCATACTGGAGTGCCCATACTCTGGGGGGAACCCTAGTCCACCACGGGGAGCCGTCTCCGAGGACATGGTGCAGGGAGTCTAGCCCCTGAGCCGCCAATACCGGCCATTGCTGGTCAGTCCACCGGCCCCGACACCCTGTCCAAACAGCGCCGACACACCAAGATCACTCACCAAGGTCGAACCCCTTTCACAAGAACTGGGAAGCATGGGAACTCAATAGCACCCCAACGGGCCTGGTAGTAAGGGGGTAATGCAAGGATGGGGAACAGCAGCAGGACACGGGATCGACAAAAGAAGGCATACCATGGGAGTCTCAGAGAGACCTTGCAGACCGCTGTGACTACCCAGCCTTTTACCTCTTGAGAAAGACTGCTTTGTACTGTGAACTGTATTGCCACCAGAACTGTTCCAGTAAAGTACCCGGGTAGAGTGACAGAGTCTCTGTGTGTTTGTTCTTCTGCTGTACTGCTGATAATTGATATTTACACTCTACATCCCAATCATCGGTGCACTCCTGCCACGGAGGCCCAGCTGCACCTGTAGGGAGATGTTCCATCAAAGCTGCAGTACCATTGCCTCCCGCAGGTCTGAAGCGGTGCTGGGGTCCAGTCACCAGAATCTGCAGGTGCCGTCACGAGAACTTTATACTTTATTATTTTAAAATTTTCCCCTTTTTGAAAGCAGTCCACCAGGGCTACGGGTCTGGGCAGGCCACCAGTGACATCCCTACCACAGCAGAGGGCCCAGCAGTGGCATAGCAAATGTTTGTGGCGCCCGGGGCGGTTGAAAAATTTGCCCGGCTGCCGCCCCTTTGGTCGTTGATAATTCAGAAGCATCCGAAGAGCCCACACTACACTCAAAGATCTAATTTTTAGAGCCCTCCATATATTATGATGCAACTTATAGCCCTCCATATATTATAATACACCCCATAGTCCTCCATATATTATAATGCACCCCTATAGTCCTCCATATAGTACAATGCATCCCCATAATCCTCCATATATTAAAATGTACCCCATAGTCCTCCATATATTATGATGCACCCCCATAGTCCACCATATACTATACAGCATCCTCCATATACAATAGTTAGCACCCCCAATATACAATCATTACCCCCACATACTATATACAGCGCCCCCAAATACTATTACAGTGCCCTATATAGAATATACAGCACCCCCATATACAATACACAGCTCTCCCATATGCTATATACAGCACCCACATGCTAAATACAGCAGCCACGCATACTATACACAGCAACCCCACATACTATCTACAGAACCCCCCATATACATGACAGCACCCCCATATACTATATGCAGCACCCCCACCATACTTGACAGCACACCCATATACTATATACAGCCCCCATACACATGACAGCACCCCCTATTAACTATATACAGCACACCCATACACTATATACAGCACCCCCATATGCAATGCACATCACCCCCATATACTATATACAGCACCCTCCATATACTATATACAGCACCCCCATATACATGACAGCATCCCCCATATACTATATACAGCACCCCCATGTACATGACAGCACCCCCATATACTATATGCAGCATTGATATACATGACATCACCCCCACATCCCCACATACAATATACAGCACCACCATATAGAACTGAGAGCCCTGCTCACAAGCTACAATCTATGAGAAAATAGGGGAAGCTTAAAAGGTAAACAGGGGACTTCCAGTTCCAGCACCTCCATGATAGGTGGTGTGTAAAGGCGCCCTGGATCCCACCGCCGACATTCTACATTTTTTCCCGAGCCCCAGGTCATAATCCTCTCCACATTGGTGACGGAAGCTGCGGTGACTCTCAGGGAATGTACCGCTTCGTGAAGCGCGACAAGGAGAGAGAAGATCTCGACACAGATCACAGCGGGGGACGCGGAGGCGCGAAAGCGGCAATAGCGGGCGAGTCGCAACACGTGCAGACCTAGCCGGAGACAGGAGCAATAGCACTGGAGGAGCCAATGGTTGATATGCAGGGCGGTAAGACAACCAACATATCCTGGGGGCAGGAGGAGGGGGAGAAGCTGGGAGAAAGAGGGAGC
Organism: Allobates femoralis; assembly: GCA_033576535.1. Classification (NCBI taxonomy): domain Eukaryota; kingdom Metazoa; phylum Chordata; class Amphibia; order Anura; family Aromobatidae; genus Allobates; species Allobates femoralis. The sequence goes on along the minus strand of JARQOC010000003.1, from coordinate 694,982,995 downwards.
CAGTCAGTGTCCCACAATCTGCAACTGGATTATAAAAAACTGGCAAAAGAAATGGCGCATTACCTGGCTGATGATTTCAGACAGGCAGTCACTGATCTAGTTGCAGCAACAACACAGGAGATTCAAACAAAAGTGTCACAGCACGATTTGCAGCTACAGGAGGCAGAAAACAGACTTTCAGCTGCAGAAGATAAAATCATAGACTTGGAAGCATAAGTGCAAACACTGTAAAAGCAGTCTGTATATGCACTGAACACACTGGAGGACATAGAAAATAGGGCACGCAGGAGTAACCTAAAAAGTTTTGGTCTCCCTGAAACAATCCCTCCCAGACAGCTAGAGGACATATTTGAGGTTGAACTCCCTAAAGCCCTGGGTCTAACACACAAGTGTAAGACAGAGAGAGCCCACAGGATTGGCCCCGCCAGATATATACCCCCAAATAATAGAGATGGGAACTCTGCACGAAATAGAGGATTAGACAAACCATCGCCAAATACTTAAATTGTAAGGACAAGGAAGAAATTTTAAGAGCGTACAAAGCCAAAAAACAACCCCTAATGATCTTAGGACACAAAGCCCTGGTATTTGGTGACCTTTCTGTGGAGGTGACAAAAAGAAGGAGGGCCTTTAGTGTGGCATGTATGACTCTATACAAAAAAAATGTGCGTTTTCAATTGAATTATACTGCGACTCTGAGATTTAGGGCACCTGATGGCACCATGCAATCCTTTGATGATCCTGAGGAGGCGATGAAAGTGATCACTCAGAGACATATATCACCTACTAAACAACGTTCTAATTCCAATAGCCCAAGGGGCTCTGACACTGCTACCGACACTGACCATGAACAGGAAGCTGCAAAACCCTATAGATTAAGGTCTGAGATCCTGCTGGAGGGTGACTCAGATAAGACTGCAACCCCAAGAGAACAGAGGTCATCCACGTCAAGATCGAATAAGAAGAGCGGACAGTATAAATGAGAGGAGTCTGCAGGATATAAGATGATTAATGTTATAACCTAACCAGGAGGTGAAGGAGCCTGAAGATCTTACGAGTTTCCTTCCTTGCTTTCTTTCTCCTTTCCTTGTCCCCTTCCTAGTCCGCCTTCTCCCATTCCCGTCCTCTTCTTGCCTATATCCCTTCTTCCCCACCTCCTCCCTTTTTCCCTCCCTTCTCCCTCCCTCCCCCCTCCTCTTCCCCCCCCCCAAACCTCCTGCCCTTCCTTCCCCCCCCCCTTTTTTTTTTTTTATTACTTTCACTGGAGGACAATATACAAGCGACCATAGTACTTATTAATGCTTATGATGAAACGCCATCGGCCATCTATGGAAAGTTTAAAATTAAGAAATGTTCGAAGATTTTGGTCCTATATGGGGTACTATACAGCAACATATATTATGTGGTCTGGAGAGGGAGGAGAGACATAATCACAATCTGTTTTCAAATAAGTAGGTTTATAAATTGGGAAGTTTGCATCTTAGAGAGGGGAGGGGAGGGAAATTATATGCACCTGATAAATGCATGACTTCTGGAAGCTTGGGGTTTGGGAAACTTGATTTGAATTCATGGAATGTCTCACATTAATTATCTATTAAAATGGTGGGTCCGAAGTTTTAAGGACAGACGTCAAAGAGGAAAAAAGAGAAGTTACCTAGGCAAAGCCATGGGGAGTGGGAGGGGAAAAAAGTAGAAAATTAGACTAACAAGGGTGGGGGGAGGGGATACTAAATTGCTTAAGCTACAAAAGAGATGTTCTCCCATTATTATGTAAATACAGATACTTTCATCTTCCTCAACTGGCCCAAGACACTGGGATTTCTTGATAAACCATCCTAAAAAAAATCATTTCGGGTTTCTCAAACGGTCAAGTGGGTAACTTGGAATGTAAAGGGGCTGCGTTCCCTGGCAAATGCATGATGATTCTGCGTCATCTTAAATGACTCCAAGTCGATATTGCTTTACTCCAGGAGACGACAGAGGATTACTTTAGAATTAAAAAAACTATGGGTGGGAGAAGTTTATGGTTCTAGTGCAGTTAACAGAAAAGCTGGGGTAATAATATTGATTAATAAGTCGCTAGCCCATACAGTCTTAATGTCGGATGAGGATCAAGAGGGCAGATTAATTTATATGAAGATACAAATTCAAAAAGACACCTTCAGTTTTTATATCTTATATGCCCTGAATACATCTCACAGATCTTTTTTTGAAAAAATACAAAATAGAATACTTATAGACCGGGAAAATAATAAGATCATAGGTGGGGACTTTAATATGGTACTCAAAGAATGTGAAGACAGACACCCAAATGAAAAACAAAAACCAATTAGACACAAACAGGGGATACCCCACAAAAAAGGATTCCTGGAAGAGATGATACATAGCTGCCATTTGAGTGATGCATGGCGCACATTGTACCCGCTAGAGAGAGAATTTACTCACTATTCGCATGTTCATGAGACGTGGTCAAGATTAGATATGTTCCTTAATTCATCCTCTATATTTCAGAAAATAATGGACGTGCGGATAGTGAGTATCGTTATATCAGACCATAGCCCGGTGATCATGGAAACTATAGAGGCTTACCAAAAAGGGACGGACTACTTATGGAGATTCCCCGACACGCTAGTGAAGGAAGAAAATTTTGTGAAACTCATGAAGGAGTGGTGGCAGGATTACTCTTTCAATAATTCAGAACACAGCTCCAACCCAGGATTATTCTGGGAAACAGCGAAGGTGGTTCTACGCGGTAATATTATGGCTCACAGTCTAAAATTAAAAAGACATATCAAGGAGCAATATTTAAAGGCTAGTAATTTAGTCAGAGACTCTTACAACCTATACAAAATTGCACTATCAGACTCTGATAAAGTTGCTTGGATAAGAGCAAAAAAAGATTTTGATGATTGGGCACAAAGAAGGGAGGATCTATATAACGGCCATCTGGAGTTGGAACTTCATAAATTTGGTGATAAAGCGGGGATATTACAAGCAAATTTGAAGGGGAGACAGACGCATTCCCACATAATGAATATAAAAGACAAGCAGGGAAGACTATGGTCGGATCCAAAAGATATTGTACAAACACTGAGGAAGTACTATGCGACACTATATACTGAAGAGGGATATGATAGTACAGAGGGATCCGATTGGCTAAATTTAATTAAAATGACTAGTATCACGAAGGAGGAGTTGCAGACTTTAAATGAACCAATCACAATAGAAGAAATAGATGAGAGGAGGATACAATTATTATGTATGGACGGAAGAAGTTATGGGTCTATGGGAGAAATATTCGTGAAAGAAATTCGAATGGGGAATTGTTTGGTTCTTTCTTTTAATAGTTTTATCAGTTGTAATATTTACATTCTCAACAACATTCTATGAGGGTTATTAAGCATGAATATTGACTCTTATGGTACATTTACACGCGGCCACAGGAAGGTAGGAACAGGCAGGCATCGGACACAATTGTGCCTGTTGCCTTGAAAAGACAATGATGTGGCTGCGTGTAATTCAGGACTTTCCTTCCTTCAGGGAAGACACAGGAAGGAAAGTCCTGAATTACATGCAGCCACATCGTGGTCTTTTCAAGGCAACAGGCACAATTGTGTCCGATGCCTGCCTGTTCCTACCTTCCTGTGGCCGCATGTAAATGTATCGTAAGAGACAATTTCTTTAACCTCTTGGTGATTTGGCCAAATTTTCATATTTGAACAGTGCCACTTTATTTGGCAATAATGCTTAACATATTGCAGTGATTTTGAGAATGCTTTCCCTGACACATTATACTTTATGTTTATGGTAAATTTAGATCGATATGTTTTGCGTTTATTGATAAAAATATGAGAAACTTTAAAATGTTCAAAAATATTTCATGGTCTCATTTTTTTTCAAGGAAATTTACAAAACATAATTTTTTTTAGACCAACTGTATTTTTCAGACTATAAGACGCACCCAGATTTTAGAGGAGGAAAATAGGGGAAAAAAACTTAAGCAAAAAAAGTGGTTATGATACACTGTTATGGGGGGAAGATCTGCTGCTGACAGTGTTATGGAGGTAATGTCCCCATCCTGGATATGGCACCCCCCCATCCTGGGTATAGCACCCCATTCTGGATATGGCACCCCCCATTCTGGATATGGCACCCAAATCCTGGATATGGCACCCCCCATCCTGGATATGGCCCCCTCATCCAGAATATAGCACCCCCCATCCTGGATATGGCACCCCCCATCCTGGATATTTTACCCTCCATGCTGGATATGGCACCCTGCCATGCTATATGACCCCCCTTCTACCGCACACACAAAACAATAAATGATGTGACTTACCTGTCTGTCGCACCCCTCTGTGTCTTCCTCTGCAGCATAAGTGTCTGCCTGTGTCTGCCGGCATCCAGTCATGTGACCGACACAGTACAGTGATGTCATCACTATGCTGTTACAGTCACATGATTGGATACCCGAGTCACACAGGAAGACTGATGCTGCAGAGGGAGAGATGGAGGGGAGCGACGTACAGTTAAGTTACATCATTTATTATTTTTTGTGTGTGCGGCAGCATGGGAGGGCCATATCCATGCTGGGGGGATGAGTACAATTAGTGTACTGTAATATGCGTTGCTCCCGTGCCCACCTCTCAGCTCCGGCTTCAGTGCTGAGAGATGATGGACAGGGACATGCAATGAATATTACAACAGACTAAGGAGCTGGCCACGTGATCACGAGATGTGTCTGCAGCCTGCTCCAGCCCACTACAGAGCTGCTGCTCCCCCAGCACAGTCTCAGAGTCCGTATATTTGGACTTTAAGACACCCCCCCACAATTTTGGTTGAAAGTGCGTCTTATAGTCCGAAAAATACGGTATTCAGTTTTGAAGTGACATTTGGGGACCTATATATTGGAAAAAAACAAAGTGATACCATTTTAAAAACAGCACCTCCAAAGTATTCATAACTGCAGTTTACTAACCCTTCCATTGCTTTCCAGGAATTAATTCAAGGTGGCATGATAGAAAAGAAACATGTTATTTTTACTCTCTAAATGTTACTAACAACTGAACAAGCCACTATAACTGGCAGACTCTAAGGCCGTTATTTGGCCATAAATTGTTATGGAATCCATCAGGACACATAATCATGATCTCAGGATGCAAATGCTTTCCTATTGGCAGAATGATTTGGCCCATTTCAATTAGTTGATCACTTGGTGTCTTATTTTTTAAGGAGTTTTGTTGCTGATACAACCTTTAAAGCTGTCTACAGATGTTTGTTCTAACACTAAAGATCTCTACTACTAGTAAGTTTAACTATACTACACAGCGAAGTTCCGCCAATATTGGTGCATGTTGGAGTGCTGTGCCTGCTTGACATTCGAGCTTACATATAAGTTCCACTGCATTAAAGCCCCACTCCAGCCTGTTTTTAATATCAGTGCTGGAATGGTGCTTTAAATGTGAGATCCCGACCCCTGTCTTATACTTGCTTGCCTCCATCTTCATCTTTTTCCAGCATCATTTTTAGCAATGGGTGACCTGCTAGCTGCTCCAGTAATTCACTGTTAGTTGTTCCTATGATGCTTACATTTTAAAGTGTTCAAAAGAAAAAGAAGAAAATACTGGAAAATACCCAAAGTATTTTCTTCCTATGGATTTATTTCTAATTGCCCAGCCGACAGGCACCTGATCAGGACTGGGATCCAGCATGGCTCATCCAGAGATTATGTGGAAGCGCATCTTTCTTATTTAGCTCATGAAGCATGCCAGAGGTCACTTTTCAATACATCTCTCTGAGATCCTTGTTCTGGCTTTGTTTGGGATCTCATGAAGATGCATTGAGCGCTTGTGAGGTAACCTCTGACTTCCAACCAGTGACAAGTTATGGGCACAAGATGGTGTTGGGGGACTGGGGCGGTATTGAAAAACGGTTGAAGCCACCAGAGGGTAAGTATAATTATGGGGACAGGGGACTAAGATTTAAAGCACCACTCCATCAATGTAACAAAAAAAATGGTGCTTTAAGTTATAAATGTACTATATACTGGTTATCTGCTGCACACTAAGCCTGCAATTAAAACCTTTGGCTGGAAACTTGACTAATGATAATAATAATGATAATTTTTTTTCCTGCTAGCACCTTCAGATATAGGTGTGCCAGTTGATCTCTATTTTTAATAGTACTACAGTTTTCTGACTTAGAACCCTTCCCCCACCCGATAGCCATGTCTAGTTCACCGCAAACAGAGGCACAAGGTCAGGGACCCAATAGATATGAGAGCACCTTGACGATGGTTATCGGGCTCACATGCGATGGCCAATGCACCAGCTAAGATTCTCATTTTTCCTTTGTATTCTGAAGCAGTTTCTGCAATGTCAATTTTCCTCATCCAAATTTGCATTAGCTTTATATATGCTAGCCATTCATTCTTTAGCCATTATGCTATAACTTGTTTTATTGTTTAGTGTGCAGGGGATAACCAGTATATGATAATTTTTTTCATGCTAGCACCTTCACATACAGGTGTGCCAGTCGATCTCTACTTTTCATAAATGTACTATATACATCCAATGTTTGTGTGCTCTATGCATCCCAGGCTTGTGTACTGTACACATCCAAAGTTGAGTTCAGGTTTAGAATATTTTATTTAATGAACACTGCCATCACTAGGGTGTCCCTTTGGAATAAGTCATTAATACAATGCCAGACAATGCCAGTATATAGATATAATAGTCTAAACAGTTACAAATGCCTATCTAAACTTATAAGAATTTCTACTACTATAATAGTAATTTGGAAAAGTGGACTGTTCTCTGCATGATAATATAAGCTAATAGGCCACACATTAGGAGAAGACCACATTATGAGAAACCGCAGTGCTGGATAATATATCTGATGATCTTGGTTCTCACGGCGCCACATTGAAGCTCTCTTGCTTAATTTATTAAAAAGATAATTTCCTTGATTCCTAGTTTCTTTCTTATTAATAAACCATTGTGAAGAGTAATATTAACTGGACTAAGCACTTTTGTAAGATGTGTGCTGCTAGTAATATGGCAACCCCATTGACTGAATATGTACATTAATGAGGGATTGATGATAGTCTTGCAGGAAACTGTTGATCGCTTAATTAAAACTTGATCTCCATGACTCCAGCTACTAGAGTATGTTGTCTTCACCAGTTGTTAAGAAGTTTGGATAATGACTCCCTAAAGATATCTCTTTAGTCATTCTTTATACATTGAATTTTTCTTTCCTTTCTCCTGTTTTTTTCTGGAATGTCACACCCCCTAGTCAGCGCAGTTAATAATTTCACTTAATACAATTTCTCTTGTAGGAGTTTTGTGACTTTATGCTTTTTTATCTTCTAATAAATTATAGGTTAAATGTATCTAATCATACACAAATCTTTCAATGTGTTTAAGAGGTATTTTGGTGACCCGCCCACCCCCGAACCTAAATGGGACTATATTGTACAGTCAAACCAAGGACAGTGCTCCAAAGATCTGCGCTGCTGCAGGGAAACCAGGACCACAAATAGGTCTGATGCAATGATGTATTTATTTCGGCGCTCACTTTGCTCCTTCTTCAGGTATACAATCATCAGATGATTGTATCCCTGAGAAAGTAGTAAAGTGAGCACCGAAACGCATTGGAAATAAATACATCATTGCATCAGACCTATTTGTGGTCCTGGTTTCCCTACAGCAGCACAGATCTTTGAAGCAACGTCCTTGGTTTGGTTTATGCGCCACATTGCACGTGGAAGTGTGGATCCAGCGGCAGCTGTACTACCATATACGATGGTTGTGGGTTTACACAACCAGTTCAGGTGAGCACCTACAATCATTTATTTTCCCACCCTGAGGATACCAGACCAAGCTGTCTGCTTTACCTTGCCTGATTTTGCAAAATGGGGGAGGACGCTAAGCCATTTTTTTTAAATCATTTGTTTCTTTATAAATAAATAATTTGAAAAAAATAGCTTGGAGTAGCCTCAGTTGTAGATTACCAGCCAAGGTAAAGCTGTCAGCTGTGGTCGCATGCTCTAGTTGTTGGCTTTACCCTAGTCGGCGATCAAAAATACATAGTTTTTTATAATTAATTATTTATTTTCTTTTGCTAATCACCCTTTAGTGTCACATGAAACTCACTAAAGGGTGCCATCCAGGACGCATTGTCTCCGGATTGTGTGCACATACCCTAAAAGTAAATTTAATGTGAAAAGAAGAAAATCTTCAATATGACGACCTATTGTTATCAAATTCGGTGGAGTGCCTGTGTGTTCAGAATTCTCACTATACCCCTGGATAAAATCCTTGAGGGGTCTAGTTTCCAACATGCAGTCATTTGTGACAGGTTTCCACTGTTTAGGCACCCAAGTGGTCCTGCAAATGCAACTCGGTGCCTGCAATCAATTTCAGCTCTTTCAAACTTCAAATATTCCTCCTTCCATTCTGAGTCCTCCCATTTGTCCAAAGAGAGGTTTCTGACCACATGTGGGCTATTGCAACGCTCATAAGAAAGTGGGTACCAAACTGTGGGGTCCACTTTTTGGTGTTACCTCTTGTAAAAGTGAGAAATTTGGTGCTAAAGGAATTCTTGTGAAAAAAAGATTGTCAATATGACGACCTATTGTTATCATATTCTGTGAAGTACCTGTGGGTTCAAAATGCTCACTACACCCCTAGATAGAATAATTGAGGGGTTTAGTTTCCAAAATGTGGTCACTTGTGGGAGGCTTCTTGTGGAACAACCCCCAACCTAAGGAATCTCCTTGTCACAAGTGTCCTGACATCACCATCACAGACAGGCACATTCCCCTGTAACAGCAAGAAATGGAAGATGGGAACCCACATATTACCAACAGATACAGTCCCTATACCCAACACAAACCAGGACTATAAGATCATGGACTTCTTTTCATGTACATCCTCCAATGTGGTGTATATGATACAATGTACAAAGTGCACTACAGGAATGTATCATGGGGAAACAATGCAAAAGCTATAAAAAAGGATGAATTTACATTGACATACAATAAAAAATAAGCTGGACACGCCTGTAGGAATACACTTCTCTGAGCCTGGACACAGTATGACAGATTTAAAAATTCTAATATTGAAAGGTCACTTTAAAAATTATAAGGAACGTAAAATCTGGAATTCAAATTCATAAGAATGTTCCAATCCTTAACAAAAGGGCTCAATTTGACACCTGGATTAATGACTCATTACGTAGACACAATTAACACTTCCACAAGAAGATCTTCTCATGTGTAAAAGACCACTGTACGTCATCTACATCATTAACAAAGACTTCATTTCAATTTCCTTAGCACACCTCCATTTCCTTATGTCCTGCTGTATTTTGTATTTAAATGTCTCAGTAATTCATTTGTGATATTGTCTGATAAAGGAGCCTTGAGCTCTGAAAGCTTACAAATATAATTTTTCTGGTTAGCTAATAAAGTTATCACTCCTATAATACTTTTCTCAAAATTTTTTTTTCTCTTTTTGGGACTTAAGTATTTACATCGATTTCTCTGGCTAACACGGTACCACATTATTGTTTTGTATTGTACTTCAATGTAAAAATGAGAAATTGCTGATGAACTTTGAACCTTTCTAACTTCCTAACAAAAAAACTGTGCTTAAATAAAGAAGAATCGTGGGAAATGTTATTTATTAACTATTTTGTGGGACATTATACTCTGGTTTAATGGTATAAAACGTAAAAGTTTTATACTGTTCACCCAAAGACACCGGTTACCAGGGACGTCGCTATGCATTAAGAATCGGGGCTGCAGCCCCGATTCTTAAGCATAGAGCCCCGAATCTCGCCGGCGTCAGCTGTCTGGGGGGCCCGGAGGTGATCTGCTGCAGCCTGCAGGACAGCGTCTCCTGCCCTGCATCCTCCGATGGCTGTGGGACAGTGGGCGCTGTTAATGTGCCCCTGATAGTTGGCCCCCGGGAGCCCCCCTGTGTGTTGCTACGGCCCCCGCCCTCTCCTCTCACTCCTAACCTGTCACTGTGTTCAGCTATGTGGCAGACGCTCTGAGCTGCTGGAGGACCACAGATCATAGATGTCAGGACCAGGCTCAGTGCAGATGGGCATGTGAATCACATGCCCTTCTGCACTGAGCCTGCAGCTGAAGTCTATGACCTGTAGTTCTCCTCCAGCAGCTCAGTGATGATCGCGTCTGCCACATAATAGCTGCATGCAGGTTAGGAGTGAGAGGAGAGAGGGTCCCCCGGAACACAGGGAGCCTGGTCCCCCAGCACACAGGGAGCCGGGCCCCCCAGCACATGGGGAGCCTGGTCCCCCCAGCACACAGGGAGCCGGGCCCCCCAGAACACAGGGAGCCTGGCCCCCCCAGAAACACAGGGAGCCTGGCCCCCCCAGCACACAGGGAGCCGGGCCCCCCAGAACACAGGGAGCCTGGTCCCCCCAGCACACAGGGAGTCTGGCCCCCCCAGCACACAGGGAGCCGGGCCCCCCAGAACACAGGGAGCCTGGTCCCCCCAGCACACAGGGAGCCGGGCCCCCCAGAACACAGGGAGCCTGGTCCCCCCAGCACACAGGGAGCCGGGCCCCCCAGAACACAGGGAGCCTGGCCCCCCCAGAACACAGGGAGCCTGGCCCCCCCAGCACACAGGGAGCCGGGCCCCCCAGAACACAGGGAGCCTGGTCCCCCCAGCACACAGGGAGCCGGGCCCCCCAGAACACAGGGAGCCTGGCCCCCCCAGAACACAGGGAGCCTGGCCCCCCCAGCACACAGGGAGCTGGGCCCCCCAGAACACAGGGAGCCTGGTCCCCCCAGCACACAGGGAGCCGGGCCCCCCAGAACACAGGGAGCCTGGCCCCCCCAGAACACAGGGAGCCTGGCCCCCCCAGCACACAGGGAGCCGGGCCCCCCAGAACACAGGGAGCCTGGCCCCCCCAGAACACAGGGAGCCTGGCCCCCCCAGCACACAGGGAGCCGGGCCCCCCAGAACACAGGGAGCCTGGTCCCCCCAGCACACAGGGAGCCTGGCCACCCCAGCACACAGGGAGCCGGGCCCCCCAGAACACAGGGAGCCTGGTCCCCCCAGCACACAGGGAGCCGGGCCCCCCAGAACACAGGGAGCCTGGGCCCCCCCAGAACACAGGGAGCCTGGCCCCCCCAGCACACAGGGAGCCGGGCCCCCCAGAACACAGGGAGCCTGGTCCCCCCAGCACACAGGGAGCCGGGCCCCCCAGAACACAGGGAGCCTGGCCCCCCCAGAACACAGGGAGCCTGGCCCCCCCAGCACACAGGGGCCGGGCCCCCCAGAACACAGGGAGCCTGGCCCCCCCAGAACACAGGGAGCCTGGCCCCCCCAGCACACAGGGAGCCGGGCCCCCAGAACACAGGGAGCCTGGTCCCCCCAGCACACAGGGAGCCGGGCCCCCCGGAACACAGGGAGCCTGGTTCCCCCAGCACACAGGGAGCCTGGCCCCCCAGCACACAGGGAGCCGGGCCCCCCAGAACACAGGGAGCCTGGTCCCCCCAGCACACAGGGAGCCGGGCCCCCCGGAACACAGGGAGCCTGGTCCCCCCAGCACACAGGGAGCCGGGCCCCCCAGAACACAGGGAGCCTGGCCCCCCCAGAACACAGGGAGCCTGGCCCCCCCAGCACACAGGGAGACGGGCCCCCCAGCACACAGGGAGCCGGGCCCCCCAGAACACAGGGAGCCTGGCCCCCCCAGAACACAGGGAGCCTGGCCCCCCCAGCACACAGGGAGCCGGGCCCCCCAGAACACAGGGAGCCTGGTCCGCCCAGCACACAGGGAGCCGGGCCCCCCGGAACACAGGGAGCCTGGTCCCCCCAGCACACAGGGAGCCTGGCCCCCCCAGCACACAGGGAGCCGGGCCCCCCAGAACACAGGGAGCCTGGCCCCCCCAGCACACAGGGAGCCGGGCCCCCCAGAACACAGGGAGCCTGGTCCCCCCAGCACACAGGGAGCCTGGCCCCCCAGAACACAGGGAGCCTGGCCCCCCCAGAACACAGGGAGCCTGGCCCCCCAGCACACAGGGAGCCTGGCCCCCCCCAGCACATAGGGAGCCTGGCCCCCCCAGCACACAGGGAGCCTGGTCCCTATGTCAGGAACAAAAACACAGTTCCCAGGGGCCCACAGCAGAGGGGACCCCGGGGCTGCTCTGTGTTCCTGGAGTTGCACTGTGTGCCCATGGCTGAGCTGTGTGCCCTGGGCTGCGCTGTGTGCCCTGGGCTGCGCTGTGTGCCCGGGGCTGCGCTGTGTGCCTGGAGCTGCTCTTTGTGCCCGGGGCTGCGCTGTGTGCCCGGGGCTGCGCTGTGTGCCTGGAGCTGCGCTGTGTGCCCTGGGCTGCGCTGTGTGCCTGGAGCTGCTCTGTGTGCCCGGGGCTGCTCTGTGTGCCTGGAGCTGCTCTGTGTGCCCGGGGCTGCGCTGTGTGCCCTGGAGCTGCGCTGTGTGCCTGGAGCTGCTCTGTGTGCCTGGGGCTGCTCTGTGTGCCTGGGGCTGCTCTGTGTATCCAGGGCTGCGCTGTTTATGTCTAGTGCCCACTGCTCTGCAGATCATGTATTGTGTCCAGTGCTCAGCTATTCTGCTGCAGTTGTGTGCATGTGATGGGCAGGGGCTGCAGAGCATTGCATCCCACCCCACCAGCCCTGCTCTGTGCACTGGCTGCTGCATTGCACTGAGCACAGGTGTAGACTGGAGGACTCTGCTGCCGCCGGTGGGCTCTGCTGTCTGTGCTCTGCTGTCCGGTGTTCTTTGCTGTCACTGTGTTCTGCTGTCAGTGGGCTCTGCTGTCTGTGCACTGCCGTCCGGTGTTCTTTGCTGTCACTGTGTTCTGCTGTCAGTGGGCTCTGCTGTCTGTGCACTGCCGTCCGGTGTGCTCTGCTGTCACTGCAAGAGAAAAATTGTTGTGCCAACTGTGCGGTTTTTTTTTGCTGCGGATAATGTGTGTTTTTGTTTTCATTTCGGTTCCAGACTCTACCAAATTGATGTTTCTCTCTTTTTTCCTCTATCGCCATCTCTCCCAGAAACAGACAGAGAGAGAGACAGTGTACAAGGGGGAGACTGGCACAGAGAGGGAAAACAGCGCACATGGGGAGAGGACATCATACAGGGAAGAGACAGACGCAGGGGAGAGGCACAGCGCACAGGAGGAAACGGGCACCTGCCGACCTGCCTTATTGAGGTAAGAACAGGGGGCACCTGGGGCAGGACATAGGGGCCAGTGGCCACAGACGTGCCACAGGGGCACAGGCAGCAGTGCAGGGGGCCAGCCAGGGGCACACTGGCCACAAGGGCTCACAGGAAGGACCCACCGGACCCTCAACCACCTCTAGTGGTAAGGACAGGCGGGAACCTGTTAAAAATATGAATCCCACCCTTGCAGCTGCCGCTTATTTAAATTTATTCAGAAAAATGCAGCTCAGTGGGCCCGAGCCCCGGATGTTTTTTGACCCTAGCAACGCCCCTGCCGGTTACTATGGCAATGGTGTCCTTGGGAGACCTCAGTTACTCCAGGCTTACCCGGCCACTATCCCCGTGGCTCATTCATTCACTGTATTCACTCATTCAATCCGGGAGTAACTGAAGTCACCTGAAGACACTGTTGCCATAGTAACCGGTGTCCTCCTTGCTTACTGCCGCAGGTGCGAGATTCCCACCCTCTTGTCTGCATGAAGCAGAACACTAAACAGGGTGGGATCTCATGCCTGTGGTTCACGCAGGAGTAATTCAGTATCACAATCTGCCCACAGTAGGGTAGAGCACAGGGCACCTGAGTGAGCTGACAGGGATCTGAGCAGGTGCTGGAAAGAACGATGGGATGTGACAAGAGAAGGCACTGGGAATACTGAAGAGGCGGAGGAAGTCAAGAGACGTGTGGATGACCAGACGGAATGAAGACCTACAGTACATGACCTGTAAGTATTAGTTTGCAGGGCTGGAAAGTTTATAAACCAATTATTCGGTGTACCGGGGGCAAGTAGGGGGATAAGAGCAACCTTTGTAAAATGCAGCATAGGCGGTGCTGAAGGTGGCACTTTTAGTTTAATAGGCCCAAAAGGGGTGACAGGTTCACTTTAGGGTTAAATTTGGCTATGTCACTAAGGGGTTAACATCGGGTTCCCATTAACAAGATATTTAGTATTGTTTCTTCCAAACATATTAATATTATCAGCTATCTATCATCTTCCGTACCACTTCATATCACATATTAGTGTTCCACATTGTAATAAATATAGGAGACCTTATGATTCTATCATCTGAATGTCTTTACATGATACTTTCTTAGGAACCTTCCGATGAGATTACAGTAACAGGAAAGAGATCCAAGAGGTCAGAGAAAGAAGTAAGAAGTCTTTGTAAAAATTCGGTCCTTTTACAATAAACCAGCAGGAAACAACAGTGAAATATACAAAACTGGAAATAATTTGTTTATAAGTAGTACTGTATTTAAAATCTGTAGGATAAAATCTCATTTACTGTGTATTCCTTTAAATAACACAAAAAGCAATTTGATTTGGTGGAGAATGGCTAGAAAATGAAATATACTGCTAAATAAATGATAAACAAAATGTTAGATGTTGCACTGCCCGGCTCACTAAGTCAATAATTCTCACAGTGGGGTTTAGGTGTATAAGAGGAACATACACAGAAATGTTATTGCCGCACATAAATAACAGATCACTGTCACATAAAATCAGCCGCTGAAGGAGCTCACCCTGTGTGTTAGATTAAATTCTCTGTGAATAGCAATTTATAAAAATTGATATATAATGATATTTTAGCAATTGAGGTGTAGCAGTTTAGTTCCTTTGAAGATATTATACATTTGCATACAAAATGTAACATTTTGGTGACTTTAGTGTAGGAGCACGGATGGGGTTCGGCAGTATTATACACCACTACTGTTCGCGTATAGGGTTATGTGATCCACTGCAGTTAGATGTACTTTTATATGACTATAACTACCCAACAATAATAATAAACCGAATAGAAACACTAAGGGTATGTGCACATCAGTCGTTTCTGCATCTTTGCAGAACGACCGGGAACCGGTGTAGAATAGCAGAAACTGAGTTTTCTGAACTCGGCAGTGTCCCTGGTTTTGTTAGCGTTTTGCTAACGATTTGCGATCTGGTTACTAGCGGTCGGACAGCGTGTTCTTGGCGATTTCCCCGGCGTGTTCCTTAGCGATTTCCAGACTGGTCTTTGCTGCACTTGTTCAGCTGGACCCGCTGGAAAAACGCTGAAAAGAAGTTGCTTGCTCTATCTTTGACAACCGGTCGGAAACCTTTGAATAAACTGAAATCGTCAAGACAAATATCGTTGTAATGTACACAGCGTTTTCTAAACTCCATTGACTAGCATGTTAATCCTACCGGTGGGTAGGATTAACATAAATTAACATAAAACTCAGCGGGAACCGCCGACGGAAAACGTGCAAAACCAGCCCACAAACCGACTGATGTGCACATACCCTTAGGGTGCCTTCACACTGCGGCGTAATCCAGGGTTGTCCGGGATGACCCTGACAGCCGCAGACTGGATCAGCACACAGGACTGGAGGGCTAATATGCCCTCTGGTCCACTGTGCAGCCGCATGCAGTTCCCGTTGGTAAGTCAAGACTGCGGCGCCGCAGTCCTGACTTGTCAGCGGCTGCAGCTGCGTGCGGCTGCACACCGGACCGGAGGGCATATTAGCCCTCCAGTCCTGTGTGCTGATCCAGTCCGCGGCTGTCAGGGTCCTCCCGGACAGCCCTGGATCACGCCGCAGTGTGAAGGCACCCATATAGGATTCATTTTTTTGCCCATTCACTTTAATGATTTTAGGTAGAATCTTGTTGCTTCAGGTTTTTTCCTGAAATCATTAAAGTAAATGGGCAAAAAAATGAATCCTGTAAGGGTATCGTTACACGTCGCAACATTGCATGCAATTTCACTGGCAATTTGCTGGTTGCAGTGAAATACTGGACACATTGTTGTATTTGTACACGGCAACAAAATAGAACAATGTGTCCATGATTTCACTGCAACCAGCAAATTGCAAGTGAAATTGCCTAGCAATATTGCCGCGTGTAACGGTATCCTTAGGGCCGCTTTACACGTCGCGATATCGCAACGCAACATTGATAAAAAGTCACGTGGTGTGACCGTTGCAGTTGATATCGTTCGTGTGTTGTGTAAATGGGTAAAGCGACGCGAAAACAACCTAACTACGATATTGCAAGAAGATTGTGCAAGCCCTTCAACCGTACAACATTGTATAGGCTATGTGACAGGATCGTGCTGTGTGACAGCGCAATTACGATTTGGAGCGCAACTTCCCCTATTCACTCTCCAATGTTAAATGGTCGTTCCCTGGGTTGTTCATACCAAGTGCAAAGAAGGGGCGTATAACATCCTAGTTGCGTTGCCTGCCGATATCTCCCTGTGTGACATCTGCTATACGATCTTGGACTAATGCCAAAAACGTGCGCACTCCTATGAGATCGTACGCAATATCGGAACGATATTGCGACATGTAAAGGGGCCATAAGAATCAGGTTTTTTTCCAGATCAGGAAAAAAACGCAAGTGTGAAAGGCCCCTTAGATGGATTCTCCAAAAGAACAGGCATCAATAAATTCAGCTAAAAGATCATATCTCCCAGAAATCAAATCCACATATGTCTGACGGCAAACTAAACTGTGGCAGCTAGTGCCAGACAGCTGCAGCCAAGGCAAATAAGATTTTGGAAGGCATGAAAATGGGCATAGACGCCTATGATGAGAACATAGTGTTACATCTATACAAATTAATACTTAGAATAAACATGAATTTTGCATGGTTTTGTGCAGTATTAAAAAATGACATAGCAGATCTGGACTGAGTTAAACAACAACCAAATCTATTAAAGGGTAAGGGTACCCTTACACGTCACAACATTGCATGCAATTTCACTTGCAACTTACTGGTTGCAGTGAAATCATGGACACATTGTTCTATTTTGTTGCCGTGTACAAATGTAACAATGTGTCCATGATTTCACTGCAACCAGTAAGTTGCAAGTGAAATTGCATGCAATGTTGTGACGTGTAAAGGTACCCTAAGGGTACCTTTACACGCGGCTACATTTCTAGGGTGGCTACAGGTAACTTACTGGTTGCAGTGAAATCATGGAGAGATTATTCCATTTGTACACGACAACAAGATAGAACCTTGTCTCCATGATTTCACTGCAACCAGTAAGTTACCTGTAGCCACCCTAGAAATGTAGCCGCGTGTAAAGGTACCCTAAGGGTACCTTTACACGCCACAACCGCGGCGAGAAATATTGTCAGCGATATTGCGACTTGGAAATATTGCTGCCACATTGCCTCCCAATTGCCTCCTTATTGCGGCGTGTAAATGGGGAATTTGGCGGCGATACGTTGCCTCACCACGGCCGCCTGATTTCAGAGCAGTGCCCTGAAATCAGGCGACCGCGGCGAGGTGACATATCACCGCCAAATTCCCCAATTACACGCCGCAATAAGGAGGCAATTTGGCAGCAATATTTCCAGAGAGAAATATCGCCTCCAAAAATGTCTCCCGCGGTTGTGGCGTGTAAAGGTACCCTTAGGTTTATTTCAGTACATAGATCAAAATTGGGGGTATTTTTCTGAAAATTATGGCTTAGGCCAGGTTGTATAAATACAGGGACATCTCAATGAATTAGAATATCATCAAAAAGTCTTTTTTTTTCAGTAATTAGATACATAAAGTGAGACACATATAATATATAGAGTCATTACACACAGAGTGATCTATTTCAAGTGTTTATTTCTGTTAATGTTGATGATTATAGCTTACAGCCAATTAACACCCAAATGTCATTATCTCAGAAAATTAGAGTAGGGAGGATGAAGAGTCTGAGAGATAAAATATTACCTAAATAGGTATCAGAGGCTTCACCTTGTGTGGTTGTGAGAGTCACAACCACTATAAAAGCATATCATGGCCGCTGCAGTCCCCAGCGTGGTGCATGTAGAGTAGGGAGGATGAAGGGTTAAAAAAAGCACTGCTGTATTCCACAAGACATCAAATGGTGAATATAGTATTGATTTATTAGTCAACATGTTTCAGGACTCCCTGGCACCTTCTACAGCAGTGGTCCCCAACCTTTTTTGCACCGGGGACTGGCTTCATGCAAGACCATTTGTCCGCGGCTCGGCGGGGGTGGGGCTTTGGTCATATGGGGGCATGGCCATAGATAAGGGGTGGCGTTTAGCACCCTGCTTCACCCAAAAGATGTGTTACGTATTATTTTCAGGGGATGTTTTATTTTTCCATCCCCTTGCAGCCCCAATGTGGTATCCACATAATTCCCTTGCAGCCCCCATCATCCCCTTTCAGTCCCCAATACCACATCCCCCATCATAATCCCCTTGCAGCCCCATCATCCTCCTCTTGCAACCACCATCCTCCTCTTCCAGCCCCCACCATCCTCCTCTTCCAGCCCCCAGTATCCTATTCTTCCAGCCCCCAGTATCCTCTTCTTCCAGCCCCAGTATCCTCTTCTTCCAGCCCCAGTAACCTCTTCTTCCAGCCCCAGTATCCTCTTCTTCCAGCCCCAAGTATCCTCTTCTTCCAGCCCCAGTATCCTCTTTTTCCAGCCCCAGTATCCTCTTTTCTAGCCCCCAGTATCCTCTTCTTCCAGCCCCCAGTATCCTCCTCTTCTAGTCCCCACAATGCTCTTAAAGCCCCTACTATCCTCTTCCAGCCCCTATTATCCTCTTCCAGCCCCTATTCTCCTCTTCCAGCTCCTAGTATCCTCATTTTCTAGTCCCCATCATTCTCTTATAGCCCCTATTATCCTCTTCCAACCCCTATTATCCTCTTCCAGCCCCACACATATCAGCAGTCACCGCCCCCCCCCCCCCGCACCTGCAGCATTACGTTGTCTCGGCTGTATGCATAGATGTATGGGAGAAGCTCTCCGCCCATCACAGTGCAGAAGCCGGGCCAATCACAGTGCAACAGCCAGTAGCCAATCAGGGCTTGGCTGCTGCACCGTGATTGGCTCGGCTTCTCCACTGTGATGGGTGGAGAGCTTCTCCCATACATCTATACATACAGCCGAGACAATGTAATGCTGCAGCGGCGGGGGGCGGTGACATCACCTCGGGAGGCGGGCCGCGTCCACCGCTCAGAGCCGCCGCAGAGCTCAGCACACTATGTGTAGTGCTGGTCTGCGGCGGCGCGGACCGACACACAGACCCCCGCGGCCCGGTCCTGGTCCGAGGACCGGTGGTTGGGGACCCCTCTTCTACAGGACAAATCAATATCATATTGCCATATTTCAGGGTGTTTCAGGGAGCCCTGAAATGCGTTGACTAATAAATCAGTATTATATTCACTCTTTAATGTCTCGTGGAATACGTTAGCGTGATTTCTAACTCTTCATCTTCCCTATTTTAGTTTTCTGAAATAATAACCTTTGGGTTTTCATTGGCGGTAAGCCATAATCATCAACATTAACATAATAAAACACCTGAAATAGATCACTCTGTTTGTAATGACTCTATATAATATATGAGTTTCACTTTTTGTATTGAATTACTGAAAAAATTTACATTTTCATGATATTCTAATTGATTGAGATGCACCTGTATGTAAAAAATCAGTAGAAAGATCCGTTCAATGAGCTATTCATACCTATAACTGTACCTACTGTATGTACTAAGGAAGCACTGAAAAGGTCACAGATCACAGCTGAAATCAGTTTATCATTTTAAAGGCAATCTGTCAGCAGTTTTTGGTATGGTTCGTAATCACAGAACAATATAATGTAGGGCAGAGAGTCTGATTCCAGGGATGTGTCACTTACTAGACTGCTTTGTGCAGTTTGGATAGAATTCCTGTTTTCCTTGCTGTAGATGAAGCAGTGGTCAGAATGCTGATCTGTGTATAACCTCGCTCACACCACTGATTGGCAGCTTCCTGCGTACACTATGCATTGTCAGCAGGGTTAGGCTATGTGTACTCGTTGAGTATGTGGTTGCATCACAATTTTCTGCATCAAATCTGCATCTCCTGGTAAAAAAAGGTGATGATTTTGGTGTGTTTTTGACTTGTGTTTTTTCTCATGCTTTTGGGGTTCAAATACGCAGCCAAAAACACACTAAGAATTGACATGCTGCAGATTTGTTAGGCCATGTGCACACGTTCAGTATTTGAGGAGTTTTTTACCTCAGGATTTGTAGACAAAATCAGGAATGGAGCAATCAGATGATAAGTCTTAACCTTCCTAGCGGTATTCCCGAGCCTGACTCGGGGTTAACATTCACTGCAGAAGCGGTAACCCCGAGTCAAGCTCGGGCTTACCCGCGGTCGCGGCAGATGCGTGAAAAAAACGCATCTGCCGCGATTGCCGCATAGCCGCTGCACTTGCGGCGCGGTTGCGGTAATCGCCATAGTAAGTATAGGGGGACTTGCGGCAGGTGCGGCAAGTGCGGTTTGCACTTGGGCAGGTGCGGCCGCGAAAAAAACCGCACTTGTCGCACGCCGCAAGTCCCCCTATACTTACTATGGCGATTACCGCAATCGCGCCGCAAGTGCAGCGGTTATGCGGCGGCTATGCGGCAATCGCGGCAGATGCGTTTTTTTCACCGCATCTGCCGTGACCGCGGGTAAGCCCGAGCTTGACTCGGGGTTACCGCTTCTGGCAGTGAATGTTAACCCCGAGTCAGGCTCGGGAATACCGCTAGGAGGCTAGAGTCTTCTTTGATCAGGTAATTACTAAGAATTGCAGGCCTACTGTACATAACACCAAATTTCCATGCCAAAAAATTGTACCGCTTTTAGCACAAAATTCCTGACATAATCATACCGCCAGGGAGGTTAAAGAAAGACCTGCACCACTTCTGTATTTAATTATCCACTCCTGGTTTTGGCTACAAATCCTGAGGTAAAAAACTCATCAAATACTCAGCGTATGCACGTGGCCTTACTGGCCCAAATCTGCAAGGAAAAAATAAGCAACACGTGCACAACATATCAGAATTCTCATTGACTTTGCTGGTATAAGGATAAACATGCAGATTTGTGAGAAATTTGCACCCAAAAATGCACAAAAGAAAACTACATTATGCTACTCTTGGATTTAATAGCAAAGACCTGCTGACAGATTCATTTTAATTTATATCAAATATCTAAAGGGACACTGTCAGGTCATTTTTCAGTATGATACTAATATTACCCTTGAATAGTGCTTGGGCAGACCTTTTAAAAACATGTAAAATCATTATTGTACCGTTTGTAGTTTCCATGTTATCAGCATTGTCAGACCCTGCAGGGAGCTCCTGGAGTAGTCCTTTCCATTGTAAGCAAACAGTAATAGTCCGGATGCTGTATAAACTGTCATATAATTATGCACTCCCTCCACTCTCCTCCCTCCTCTTTGTTAACAGTGCAGTGTCAGGTTTCAGTAGCTTCTGTTCTGTTGAGGACACAGAGGAAGAGAGCTATTACAGATCTGCCTTATCTAGACTCCATTTGGTTCACTAAGCAGGTATCCCTGCTGTGACAGTGTCTGTGTTGTATTTGAGCTCTTGTGATGCTGCAAACACAGAGAGCAGAGAGGGAATACAACACCCTGTATCTCCTGTGCAGTGATGTGGTGTGCATATGTGACACGAATATTCATCCTATGGGGAGGGGGGACAGCAGAGAAATAAATGGATCACTCACTGTGAGAGACAGATGGAATGAATGTCTTTTATTGAAGTTTACAGAAGATAGGAGGGGAACATAAATATTAGGAATACATAAATAAAGTTTAGAGCGAGGAATTAGAAAATGATAGCAGTTACATGTGGATTTTTGACCTGACAGTTTTCCTAATAAGTATCTAGTAGCTGTATGGCTGTATTGCCATCATAAAGAGGAACGGATATACCAGTTCAGAAGTGGCCAGTTTTTTATGCCTTTTTTTCTACTTCTACTATGTTTTTTTTGTTTTTTTAAAGAGAACCTCTCAGCAGTATTTTGTGATGTAAAGTCATGGCTGTAAGAGTGTGTTCATATCTGTGTCTATAATATCACCCAGATTCCCAGCCAGAAAAAGTAGAAGAGTGTCATGCATTTTTCTCTCAGCATGTGTATGTCATGCGAGGGCTATGCAAGTGTGTGTCTTTTTCTTACCTAGAAAAAAAGCACACTGGCATCACAAACAGATGCTAGGTGAGAGAAAAATGCATGACACTCTTCTACTTTTTGTGGTTGAGAATCTAGGCATTTTTTATATACACAGATGTGAATGCACCCTTATACTAATTAAATTGATGCCTTGCTGAAGAAATCTGCTTTGTGGTTCTTATTTAATCAGCATTTGAAATTTTCCGCTAATCAGATTTGCGTGCACTGGGGCTGGACTGTGCACAGGATTTTCCTCCCTGTCTGTGATTCCCCCGACCCCTCCGCTTGCCTCCTGTTTGTGAATGACCTGTCTTAATAGCAGATATACTAAAAGTTAAAGAATATCTGTTCCTGTAGAAGATGGCTGTGATAATCAGGCATCATCTACCTCTAAAGGGGGTTTACACGTTGCGATATCGGCGTCCAATTTCAATGAAAAGTCACGTGGTTCGATCGTTGGAGCCGATATCGTTCCTCGTTGTATGGTGTGAACGTCCAATCCGATGCAGGAACGAAGTCAATACGATATCGGGGATTGAATGAGCGTGCTCTCCAATGCTCCGATATTGAATGGAGATTGGAGCCGGATCGTGCTGTGTGACAGCCCAACTACGATGTGAAGTTCAATGTCACCCATTCACTCCCATGTTAAATGGTCGTTCCTGGGTTGGGGGTCGTAGACATCGTACGGACGTTGGATTACTAAATCGCAACGTGTAAACCTCCGATGCGATGCGGGAGAAACGTGCACTAAATGCGCGCTCCCGCGCCATTGAATTGCGATATCGCAACAATATTGAAACGTGTAAACCCACCCTAAGGCTGGCTTCACACTGCAGTTTTTCACTGATCAGTGCCCATCAGTGTTTGGGTGACAAAACCTGTAGTGTCTCCCAAACTCAGAACAGGTGTCAATCTTTCAATTATAGTTTTTCTCTGCAAGTTCCTTTCCTGGTTCCTCTCCTGATTTTGGCACCCAAACACTGATGGACACTGATCAGTGAAAAACTGCAGTGTAAAGCCAGCCTAAGCCTTTTGGTGGTGTGGAGCTCTGCCCTTGATTGTTAAACTGTTAATTGCCACTGTGAATTTCTAACAACTAATTGATGCCAATGGGTTACTATGACAGTAATGGTGGGTTTACACGCCGCGATATCGGCGTCCAACTCCGACCCAACTCCGACAAAAAGTCACGTGGGTTGCGAGTTAGACCAGATATCGTGTGCGCGTTGTACGGTTTGAGCGTACAACGCGATGCTGGAACGATGCCAAAACGATATCCGAGTTGAATAGCAGAGCTATTCAACTCCCCGATATCGCATGGCCGTTGTAGCAGCATCGCAGCGTGTGACAGCCCAACTACGATGTGTACGCTGACGTCACCCATTCACTCCCATGTTAAATGGTCGTTCCTGGGTTGGTGGGCGTACTCATCGTAGGGACGTTGCATCCCGATATCGCGGCGTGTAAACTGCCGATACGATGCAGGGAGAAATGTGCACTAAATGCGCGCTACCGCGTCGTTGGCTCAGATATCGCCGCGATATCGGGACATGTAACCCCACCATAAGTGTTCAGGTAAAGATCAATGTGCCTGTCATCACAGTACACCTGTGAATACCAGCCCATGGTGACTTTCACTATACACAGTAGTACCTCTGTGTAGAATGCAAACATTAGGATAATCACAAGTTCTAAGTAGTGATGAGTGAGTAGTAAGATATTCGGATTTTGATAGCTACGTTCACACGCTGCATATTTGCTGCCTTTTTTTACGCGCGCCTATTTCCTGCATTTTGAGCATGCGTTTTTTTGAGCAGGGAAAACAAAAGCATTGCATTCACACGCTGTGTTTTTTAAACTTTTTTTTTTACGCATATACGTTTTTTTCTGCACTGTCCACTGAAAAAATTACACTGATAAAGATTGTTGAGAAAACAAAAAAAAAATGTTCCTTGATGTCATTTCCTGTTTTCTCAGAGGAGACCTTTGTTGAGTTATTAAATACTCCGCCTCACAAGAAGGGCTTGTGCCCTATGTTATACTATCTACACATGAATAAAATTTATTGGGGGGATGTATATAATGTGGGGGCACCTGGTGAGGGGCTGCAGGAATGGATCTAAACCACTACTTTATTATAAACACTGTTTAAAGTCATATCGGCTTTTTGCCGGCAAATCTAGATCTCCTACACAATTTACGTACTGAGCTGCCAAGAAACGCAATCTTCTTACAGCTCAGTATGTAATTGGCGTAAGGAAATCGATCTGTGGCATTGTAACCGGGGATTGGGGTCACCTGAGGACTGCTCAGGTGGCATGACCTGAGCTGTTCTCAGGTGACCTGAGTTACCCCCCCTTATGATGCCGCAGTGGTTGCAGGGTTCATCTGAGTTCACGCTTGAGCAGCATAAACTCAGATAAACTTTCCCATGGCCGGGTGCTCTGCTACATCTCTACCAGCAGACATGTGTGCTGGTAGAGCTGTAGCAGAGCTGGAGACTATGTCGGAGGAGGGAGTTTTTTTCTTCAATGAAGATGGAGTCACTAATTGTGTTTTGTTTTATTTCTAATAAAAATATTTCTTTTCTTTTGTTGTGTTTTTTTTATTCATTACTAGAAATTCATGGTGGCTATGTCTAATTTTGGCATGACATCATGAATTTCGGGCTTAGGGCCAGCTGATCATACAAAGCTGGCCCTAACTCCATTATTACCCAGCAGGCCACCTGGCACCAGGGCCATTGGAAGAGTCAGATACAGTGCCAGAAGATGGCGCTTCGATGAACGCGCCATTTTCTGGGGCAGCTGCAGACTGCAATTCGCAGCAGTGGAGGGGGGGCAGAAAGCTTGGGCCACCCTGCGCTGTGGATTCCAGGCCCCAGCTGCCTAGTTGTACTTGGCTGCACACAAAAATAGGGTGAAGCCTACATCGTTTTTTTTTTCATTATTTCATGAAATTCATGAAATAAAAAAAAGGACTACCCTATATTTTTGGTTCCCAGCTTGTACAAATAGGCAGCTGGGGTTTGGGGGTAGCCCATACCTGCTTGCTGTACCTGGCTGGCATACCAAAATATGGCGAAGCCCATGTTGTTTTTTTTTTTTAATCATTAAAAAATACAAATTATAACTAAAACCCCAAACACATAGTTAGGGGTTAAAAAAATGCCTGGGCTCCTGCTGCATTTTCTATTGCCAGCTAAGGGTAACCCAAGCAGCTACTGGCTGCTAACTCCCGCTGCTTGGTGTTACCTTCACTGGCAATGGAAAATCCAGGGAAGACTTTTTTTTAAGTTTTTTTTTTACAAAACAACTGAAAAAAAATTAAGTGGGTTTCGCCAATATTTTGTATGCTAGCCAGGTACAGCAGGCAGGTATGGGCTGCCCCCAACTCACAGCTGCCTACTTGTACCTGGCTGTACACAGTGATGGCTTCTTTTCTTCTTTGCTCTGAAGATAAGTCAGGACAGCCAACATCATTCTCACTGACAGCCGCCTCCCTGCTACTTAACTATGGGAGCCGACTGTCAATAAGCATGATGTCTGCTGCGATGCCCACCAACAGGGCAGAGAATGTACCGCTCTATTGCCGTGACATCAGCAGAAGCTACAAAATCGCCAGCAGGAGAGGTTTTAGACCACTCCGCTTACGCAAAGAAAAGTACAGAGCACAATAGACAGATAGGTAGTAACTACCTGTCTGTTACTCTTTAGGAACTTTCTTTTTTTTGTAAAATCTCGGATATACCCTTTAACACTTCTATTTTTTTTAAAGCATTATAACTTTTCTGCATCGGAACAAAACCTTTGCACAGTACTGTATATTGCTTAGGACTGACATGCAGACTTAAGCAGGACAAGCCCTCTGTTTTAATACATAAATGAGCTCCTCGATTTCAAACCACTAAATTGATGTGTTACGTCCAACTCTTGAGTGTAACTAAGTGAAACAAGGTGTGATGCCACATTGGTTATAGGAGATTTCCACTTTATTGATATTGAAGATCTATCTTGAGGATATGTCATCAATATCAGATCATTGGGAGGTCTGACTCTCGATACTACTACCACAAGCAGCTGAGCGGTGAGGATGGCTGGTGTTGACCCCCTTCCAATGACCTATCATATGTAATTAATATCAGTGTTGTGTAAGACCGAGTAGTTAACTGGGAGGAAACAAAGTTGTAGTAACCCATTATATTCCCAAACAGAAACACAATTATGATATCGCAGCACCTTATATGCATGAAACACTCTTGTAGTATCACTATTTATTACTCAATATAAATAATCTCTGATGTCACAACACGCACCTCATTGAATTCCACCTTTGACACAGTGGTTACACTGAGTATACGTATATTACCGATGAATTTTGTAGTTTTCTGAGAAAGTGTAAAAAAACTTCATGGATAAGTAGACAAGTCGTGTAAATGTCACATTGTATTGTTTAAGCACTAATGTAGTTCCGTTTCTCTTTTCTGTTTATAGGAAAAGAATGTGTCAGACAGAATTGATAGCCTTCTGTCTTCCAGTTCTGTTACATCTGTTATTTCCTGTTGTTTATATTTTTACTTCTGTCATATTTAATTATTTGTGATATTGTAACTTTTTATTGCATTCATCATCAAAATACGTAAAACAGTGTTTTCTGCTAACTTTGAGTTACTTTTTATTGCGACATTGCAGTGGCGGACACAGACCGACAAGGGCCCCTGTGCAAGAACAGGATATGGCTCAATGCAGTCCAATAGCCAGCAAAATACACAATTCCAGCTCCTATGGAAGTAGAAGTAGCCACCCTACCTCTTGGGACCCTTTACGGCTGTATACAGCAGAGACTATTACCCCATACACTTCAGTGCTGCTCATCAAAAATATATAAAAAGTTCAGAGAAATTGCAAAATATTTAAGGATGAATTACAGCACTCACCAACCAGTACATTAAAATGTAGAAGACTGTAATCCAAAAAACATAAAGGTACAGCAAGGAGGTGTGTGGAATACCAAGTCCTTGGACAACAGACATTTTTCACATGGCATGCCCTTCTTTCTGGTTCCAAAGACAAGGAAGCAGAAGTGAAATGGCTGATGTCCAATGGGCTCTTAGTACTCCATATGGCTCCGATGCTGTACTTTTATGTTTTTGGAGCAAACTCATCTAAATATTAATGGACTGGTGAATGACGCAATTCATCCTACTTATGTGTATTGTATATAAGGTTGGTGGCCTGAGTTTTGAGAACACTTAAGTGCCTGTCACACGTGTTAATGTCGCCCACGATATCGCTCATGCGTCACAAATTATTAATCGCCTGAGCGATGTGGAATTATCGCAGGTAAGATGTCACACGCGTCAATATGACCCAGCGATGCGGTGATGTCGCCATCTTGCGAGCGATTTTATTTAGTCGCTTGTACGGTGTAAAAATAGATAATACGTTGCTGAGTTTAGTGTCACACGCAGCGATGCACAAGGTCTACCGAGCGATGAGCGACAGGTTTTACATCTGGCAGTGAAACCTGCGATTGGCGATCAGCGACATATCGCTGGTTGCATCGCTTGGTCACACGCTTCAATTTCGCTCCTGCGTCACTTTTACGTCGCTTGATCGACTGAAAATCCGTGACATGTGAGCGACATTGACAGCGATATCGACGCGTGTGACATCCCCTTAAGTCTGGTTGCTTATCAGGAATCATGTTGAAGGAAGTACACTCACAATTCCTCTGATCAGTGTGTTTTGGATGCAGTGAGTGACAGTTTCTGTAGCCTATGGAATCAGAGCCCTGCTGACTTATCAGTTTGCTGAGTGATAGATCAGTCGTGAATCTAGTGCAGTAGCTTTCTGAGCTGTTGGTATATTGATTGACAGCTCAGCCATCCAATCTGAGACTGGGAGGTGCTGATTTTTTCAGGTGTCCCTGTTCTGAGTGATTGCCCATCTACTTAGTTGAACAGTCAGTTCCAGATCACTGGTAGTCATAGTATTTGCTCTTTTGTGCATGTTGGCCTTGTTTATCTGTACTCTGTGTTTTGATCTATTTCTTCCAGACCTTGGACCTCCTCTGACGTTGGACCTCCTGTGACCTCTCGGCTTTGACCTGTTATTCTGTACCCAGACCTTGACCTGACTACGCCTTTGTCCTTCCCCTTAGTTTACGTGTTCTCTTGATATCTAACCCTGAAATCTTTGACTGACCTGCATCACGGCTTCTCCGTGAGTAGGGATGAGCAGACCCAAGGAAGTTTGGGTTCTGTGGGTTCAGCTGGACCTTACATAAAGCTCTATTCTAGACCTGAACTTGACCTAAACCTCATTGTAAATCACCGATTGGACAGTTCAGTTCTCAGCAGTACTGGCTGACACACTTGGGTATATATACACAGCTTTTTCTTCAACTCTACCCACGTGTTCAACTAAGTTGAGGTCTGAGGACTGTAGGGACAAGGTCAGCACCTCTACGTCATTGTCATAGAACCATTTCTTTGTCAATCTCGAGGAATGCTTCTGGTTGTGTTGTGGATGCTTTAGTTGGGACATCAAAATATAGCCCTCTCCTTAACTGTCTGCTTTCCAAATCAATAATAATAACAGCTGTCCATGGACAAATTACCACACTTGACTCAGGGGCAAATATGGGAGAATTCTGAGTTTACTAGGAAGCACATGAAGTTATACAGACAATTCTGTGGGTGGTAACCCCAGAATAAGATCATTCACTAATTGGTTACAAAATATTAACCATAACTAATCATTGGTCACTAATAGCTTGACAGCTGATTGGATTATGCAAATATATTCTAAAAACGTATGTATTCTTATACTTTTTTTCCATAATTTTGTGTAATTGACCTTATAAACTCATTACATTCCTTCATTACCACTGTTAAGGAACATCTTCCCTTGTTACTAAAACATGCTAGACATTGGCAACACTCTCAGACCCTGTAACCTTCACCGTTTGTTTACATACAGTCTATGACTTGCAGTACAATACTTGATATGAAAAACACTATTTATTCTTCTTAAAGTGAAGTACTTAAAGGGATACATACTGTATATACTAGATATGCAGTACAATACTAAATACAAGATACGAGCACCTTGGCAAATCTTTGGATATTTTCATATATTAATTTCCATAACAGTTGTTGTTCTGCTGGAACATGCTGTCCTTTTTATATCCTTAGTACTCAAGTGTAAGAAGTAATTCGTCTTGTAGGATACTCACATACAACTCAGCATTGAGATCGCCATTGATCAAGGTCAAGTATCCAATGCCTTTGGCTGTGATAGTTCCTTCAATTTCTAGATCCATTAGCCATTTGTCCCTTGTTTAGTCCAGACCAATTTGCACACATCAGAGCCCAGTTTATTGACTTTCGTCTTATTGATCCAAATCACCCATTTGCAATATTCTACTGCCCACTTTTTGTACTTTTTTGCAAACTCATGCCGATATTCAAATCGAAGCTTCTTTACTTTTTATCGTGCCACCCTTCAAGACGTGTGTAATGGGTGTCACACGGTGCTTGAATAGACGTCTGTGATTTCACTTTTACAAGGCATTCAAGCCACCTCCACTGCCATGTTTGTTGCGCCACAACTGATAGGCCTTATGATGAGCCAACGTTTTGACTACGGTATTTTGCCTGGACATACACCTCTTGGCTTTTGAATGGATAGATAAACTTCATTTCATGTTCTTTCAACTGTCATGGTACTCACATGATGCAGTTTGGCAATTTTCTTGGCCAAGAGACCACTATCGATGAGCTAGAAGAGTTCTCTTTTCTTGAGAAATATTATTCATGGCTACTCCTCGGTTTGGAACACTGACCTTTTGCTTAAGAATCAACCTAATAACACACTGAGCTATTAGGGAGTATGAGAACAGGTTGTAATTTATAGTATACAGGAAGAAAAAGATTTTTCAAACACCAGAAGCAAAACAGTAACAGCGCAATGATATTACAAGAATCTGTATAAGTAATTATAAGCTAATAGTTACAACAAGCTAAATTAATGTATAAGATAGCCAAGATGATTGTCTATAAAATGAAGGTAGTTGTAACATCAGCATGCTCCTGGCACACGCTGTGGTGTCTCCGGCCTTCACTCCTGCTTTACACTCTTAAGACATGAGCACACACACTCTCCGTCTCCTAAAGGGGCAATGTCCGCACTCTGTATGTCAACATAGATATATGAGGGTTTGTTTTTTGTGGGATGAGTTGTACTTTTGAATGACATCATTCATTTTACCATATAGTGCCCTGGAAAACAGGAAAGAAATTCCAAGTGCGGTAAAATTTAAAAAAAGTTAAATCAATGGTTTTTTTATTTACCGTGTTCACTATATGGTAAAACTGACATGTCGTTATGATGCCTTGGGTTGATACGAGTTTGTAGATACCGAACATGTATACTTTTACTATTATCTAAGTGGTGAAAAAAAAAATCTGAATTTTTTTAAAAAAAGGATTGCACTTTTGGCGCCCTCTTCCGAGACCCCTTGCGTTCTCATTTTCGCTTTCTGGGGCTGTGTGATGGCTTATTTTTTGTGTCTTGAGCTGACGTTTTTAATGATACCATTTTTGGGTAGCTGTGATGTTTTGATCGCCTACTTTTGCAATTTTTTGCAATCTTGTGAAGAACAAAAAACATATGTTTGGTATTTGGACTTCTTTTCTGTTACACAGTTTACAGATCTGATTGTTTTCATATTTTGATGGATTGGGCATTTCTGAACGTGACAATAGCAAATATGTGCATTTTTTCATAGTTTTATTTTCAATGAGGGAAAAATGGGGTGATTTGAACTTTTAAGTTTTTTTACATTTTTTTCATATTTTTAATACTTTTTTTCATTTTTCTTTTATTTTGCATTGCCCCCTTAGGGCGCCTTAACCAACACTGCACTCTCTTATCGCTCCCGGTGATGATCCACAGCTCTGAACTGCAGAAATTATCTTCTTCTCTGAGCGACACTGCTGAAGCATCGCTTCAAGGAAGTGAGTCATGACAGCGGCTAGGTTATCCGCAGACCCCGCGCTGTTGTGGCAACACATCAAGGCCCCATGATCACATTAAGGGGCCACCGATGCTGGCGGGGTGTAGCGCAATCTCCACTATGCTGCTTTAGAGCGCGCTGTCAGTGATTGACAGCGTGATCTAAAGGGTAAATAGTGCCGGGTGGATAGTTGATCTGCCTTCACCTGTTAGCTTCACCTGCTGATTGGTTAGATCAGCTGGCAGGTGCCGGGAATGATGCAAGCTCACAGCGTGGGTTTGCATAAAATAGGGAACTTGACCAAGGACGTACCTCTACGTCCAAACACAAAGTATGATCACATCTATTAGATTATTTCTGCAAAACACAACCTACTATTTGGCTTCAAGGAACCCTACAAATGGTACTATGCTCTGTATGACCTTAGAGTAATTACAATATTAACAGTTTGTTGAGGAATTTCTTATTGTATAATTTTATAATTTACAGGGTTTGTATTTTGGTTAATAAGGATGGCAACCAGGATGTCTTTAGCTTTTATTCCAATTAAAATTTTTTTCTCTTTGTTGTGTTTTTTTTAATGCTTACTAGAGTTTGTGGGGTGGGTCTAACATTGGACCAACAATGCTTGGTAACAGCTGGCATTAAATAGCTGGAATCAACCTCATTATTACCCAGCGTGCACACGCCAGCACGGCTGCTGGGAAAGCTGGGTAAAGCACCTGAAAATGGCGCTACAAAAGAATGCATCATTTTCAGGGGCAGCTGCAGGCTGCGATTTTCAGCGTGGGCCTTACCACACTGAGAATTCCAGCCCCAAGATGCCTGGGTTTTACCTTCCCTGACAATCAAAAAAAGAGTGAAGCCTATACATTTTTTTTTAAGTATTCATTTAAATAATTTAAAAAATAATGGGCTTCCCTGTATTTTGATTGCCAGCCAAGATAAAGCCAGGCAGGTAGGGGTGGCAGCCCATAGCTGTCTGCTTTATCTATGCAGAGAAAAAAAAATAAATGAAGCGCTACTTACAGTTTTTTATTTATTTTTTTCATTACTATACTGTCAGTCAATGGGTGAGGGGCCCATCAGCCAATCACAGACGCTGTCACACAGAATGGGCATCTGTGATTGGCAAGTGGAGTAATCTGCAAACAGTCCATACATTCTAGCATCTAACATGCTAGAATGTATGGGCTGTTTCCAGGTTTCTTCAACAGCCAATCATAGATATCCATTGTCTGTGACAGCATATGTGATTGGCTGTTTTGCCCCTCAGCAGTGAATACCCAGGAAGTTGATGAACAGCCGGACGCTGGAAAGTATAAAGCTTATGTTTAACCACTATCTTCTTTCTTTTTACAGCCCCTCAGCCCCATCTCATAACTTTAAAGGCCGCATTCAGGGTTCGGACTCAAGTTTGAGTCACGTTCAGCCCCGAACTCGAACTTTAAAAACGTCTGTCTGTCATGCTCGAACATCGGAGGGTTCGCCCATTGCTAATCTGCAGCAGATAAAAATGTGATTTTATCAAAAGTACAGCAAGCAGCCCAGTAAGTGACACATCGCTGGAATCAGGAACTCTGCTCCTGCATTACGCGCTCTCAGATAGGGAGCAAACCTGCTGACAGATTCTTTCCTGCTCTACAGTCAGCTGACAGCATGGTGATACTTACTATATACCAGTGATAATACAGTAGGAATATATATCTGTATTCTTGCAGATTTGTATGAATGAACATAAACTACATTATAACATCAGAATTCCATGATTTATCGGATTTCCATCACCTGAAATCACATGAGAGAAGAAATCATTTTTATACATCTGTAATTGCTCAGGCAGGTGACTTTTATTATTAGGTATTCTGGAATCCCTGTGCCCTGTCTGTGCCACTGTCTGGTCCTCTGGGCTTAGCCTGATCCTGTGCCCTCCTGGTCTGTGCCCTGTCTGATCCTTTGCCTGTGCCCCTGTCTGATCCTGTGCCTTGTGCCCCTGCCTGGTCCTGTGGCTCAGCTGTCCTGTGCCCTGCTGGTCCTGTGCCCTGTTGATCCTGTGCCCTGGCCCTGCCTGATCTGTCCCTCTGCTGGGCTCAGCCTGGTTCTGTGCCCCTGCCTGGTCCTGTGGCTCAGCCTGGTCCTGTGCCCCTGCCTGGTCCTGTGGCTCAGCCTGGTCCTGTGGGCTCAGCCTGGTCCTGTGCCCCTGCCTGGTCCTGTGGCCCATGCCTGGTCCTGTGGGCTCAGCCTGGTCCTGTGCCCCTGCCTGGTCCTGTGGGCTCAGCCTGGTCCTGTGCCCCTGTCTGTCGTGCCTGTGCCCCTGCCTGATCCTGTGCCCTGCCTGGTCCTGTGGCTCAGCCTGGTTCTGTGCCCCTGCCTGGTCCTGTGGGCTCAGCCTGGTCCTGTGCCCTGCTGGTCCTGTGGGCTCAGCCTGGTCCTGTGGGCTCAGCCTGGTCCTGTGCCCCTGCCTGGTCCTGTGGGCTCAGCCTGGTCCTGTGCCCCTGCCTGGTCCTGTGCCCTGTCTGTCCTGTGCCTGTCTATCCTGTGCCTTGTGCCCATGCCTGGTCCTGTGGGCTCAGCCTGGTCCTGTGCCCCTGCCTGGTCCTGTGCCCTGTTGATCCTGTGCCCCTGTCTGATCCTGTCCTTTGTGCCCCTGCCTGGTTTCCTGTGGGCTCAGCCTGGTCCTGTGCCCCTGCCTGGTCCTGTGCCCTGTCTGTCCTGTGCCCCTGTGTCCTGTGCCTTGTGCCCCTGCCTGGTCCTGTGGGCTCAGCCTGGTCCTGTGCCCTGCCTGGTCCTGTGCCTGTCGATCCTGTCCTGTGCCCCTGCCTGATCCTGTGTCCCTGCCTGGTCCTGTGGGCTCAGCCTGGTTCTGTGCCCCTGCCTGGTTCTGTGGGCTCAGCCTGGTCCTGTGGGTTCAGCCTGGTTCTGTGCCCCTGCCTGGTCCTGTGGGCTCAGCCTGGTCCTGTGCCCCTGCCTGGTCCTGTGGGCTCAGCCTGGTCCTGTGCCCCTGCCTGGTCCTGTGCCCCTGCCTGGTCCTGTGCCCTTGCCTGGTCCTGTGCCCCTGCCTGGTCCTGTGCCCCTGCCTGGTCCTGTGCCCCTGCCTGGTCACTGTGGGCTCAGCCTTGTCCTGTGCCCCTGGCTGGTCTGTGGCTCAGCCTGGTTCTGTGGGCTCAGCCTGGTCCTGTGCTCCTGCCTGGTCCTGTGGGCTCAGCCTGGTTCTGTGGGCTCAGCCTGGTCCTATGCCCCTGCCTGGCCCTGTGGGCTCAGCCTGGTCCTGTGCCCCTGCCTGGTCCTGTGGGCTCAGCCTGGTCCTGTGCCCCTGCCCGGTCCTGTGGGCTCAGCCTGGCTCTCCTGGGCTGTAATTGGCCATCTCCTTCCTTGGAGCCTGTGCAGGGAGCACAGACTCTTCGTGTAGCAATTGCTGGGCAGATTTGTGCAGGATGTGGGGATATAAATACACATAGACCCTGGCAGGTGACGCAGCTCCTCTGATGGATGGCAGGATGGCAGCGCAGGAGCCTGTTGCCAGGCAGTTTCCTCATTAGCAGGCGGCCAGGCACGGGTTAATCTCACCTCCCAGCTCCCATGTAAAGGCTCCATTGGGGGAAGATGATGTAAACTCTGGTGATTCTCCTCCTCGTTCCTCTCTCACCTCCCCTCCACTCCACCATGTGACATGTGAATTCATAATGGAGCTGTTAGCAGCACAATAACAGCACACGATCCCCCTCATGTCTGGAGCTTTGATCTCAGCTGGAGAATAGAAGCGCCATGTGCCCGCTGCCCCTCCATGCCAGCCTGCCCCCGGTGTGTGTGTGCAGCTCGGAGCGGCCCGGAGAGCTGTGCCCGCGGGTCCAGGTGACGGCTGCCCGCCTCAGGATGGTCGGGGACGAGCTGCACCAGCTGACGGTCCGGAGGAAGAGCAGCCTGGGCAGACAGAGGAGGCTGTGCGCCTGCTTCTACCTGCTCTACACGCCACACACCTGGCAGCACTGGCACTACTAATGCAGGGCAACAGGAACCTGTAGGACCCGGGGAAATGGAGCTGTCCATTCAGCACCAGCAACAGGTACTGTACAGCACACAGCAACATGGGGCTAAGGACAACGAGATCATATACATCAGCCCCTACACATAGCCCTATAGATAGCCCCCCATACACAGCAAGATAATAACAAGATCATATACACATCAGCCCCTACACATAGCCCTATAGATAGCCCCCATACACAGCAAGATAAAAAAGATCATTACTACATCAGCCCCTACACATAGCCCTATAGATAGCCCCCCATACACAGCAAGATAATAAAAGATCATATACTACATCAGCCCCTACACATAGCCCTATAGATAGCCCCCCATACACAGCAAGATAATAAGATCATCTACTACATCACCCCTACACATAGCCCTATAGTAGCCCCCATACACAGCAAGATAATAACAGATCATATACTACATCAGCCCCTACACATAGCCCTATAGATAGCCCCCATACACAGCAAGATATAGATCATATACATCAGCCCCTACACATAGCCCTATAGATAGCCCCCCGTACACTGCAAGATAATAAAGATCATATACTACATCAGCCCCTACACATAGCCCTATAGATACCCCCGACACAGCAAGATAATACAAGATCATCTACTACATCAGCCCTACACATAGCCCTATAGATAGCCCCCATACACTGCAAGATAATACAGATCATATACTACATAAGCCCTACACATAGCCCTATAGATAGCCCCCCCGTACACAGCAAGATAATAACAAGATCATATACTACATCAGCCCCTACACATAGTCCTATAGATAGCCCCCCGTACACAGCAAGATAGTAACAAGATCATATACTACATCAGCCCCTACACATAGTCCTATAGATAGCCCCCCATACACAGCAAGATAATAACAAGATCATATACTACATCAGCCCCTACACATAGTCCTATAGATAGCCCCCCGTACACAGCAAGATAGTAAGATCATATACATCAGCCCCTACACATAGCCCTATAGATAGCCCCCTGTACACAGCAAGATAATAAAAACGAGATCATATACTACATCAGCCCCTACACATAGCCCTATAGATAGCCCCCATACACAGCAAGATAACGAGATCATATACTACATCAGCCCCTATAGCTAACCCCCCATACACTGCAAGATAACAACAACGAGGTCATCTACTACATCAGCCCCTACACATAGCCCTATAGATAGCCCCCCGTACACAGCAAGATAATAACGAGATCATCTACATCAGCCCCTACACATAGCCCTGTAGATAGCCCCCTGTACACAGCAAGATAATAACAACGAGATCATATACTACATCAGCCCCTATAAATAGCCCTATAGCTAGCCCCCCCATACACAGCAAGATAATAGCGAGATCATCTACATCAGCCCCTACACATATCCTTACAGATAGCCCCCGTACACAGCAAGATACATCACCACTTTATAATGTACTCATGAGTGGGCATGATATAGGTGCAGACACATAGTGGGCATGATATAGGTGCAGACACATATAGTGGGCATGATATAGGTACATGCACATATAGCGGGTATAGTGCTGGGCACCAGGCAGGTACAGGGTACAGGTTCCCACTTCCATGTAAACACTCAGAAATCTCAACTACCATTTAAATAAATAAATGTATCAAAATATCTCAAATGTTTACAAATAGTGTCATAAAACCCATGGGCACTAATAGCAGGCATTCTATCTGTGCACATACCATCCATGTATCTATCTATCGATTGATCTATCCATCCACATATCTTTGTATAACTATCTATTAACTAATTATATCTATCTATCTACATCTATCTATTCACATATCTATATATCTATTTTTATCATCTATCTATCTCTATTATCATCTATCCATTTGTATTCTATCTATCTATCTATCATCTCGAATTGAATAGCTATTCCTTATTCCTAACTCATGATTCAGGGGCCTTTGCCGATCAATTCCATGTATTAGTAGTGTAACTCATAGCATTAGACTTGCATGTAGTACAATGTGAACTCCATCAGGTCCTTTGCCCCCTGGGTGTGTATTAATCTAATGTAATCAACCCTGTGAGACTTGTTGAACGTAACCACCTAGTGTGATGAAGTCATTGTAGCATGTTTATTATGTAGTACACAGATCCAATATGAGTAATGTATTACATTATAGTAGACAATTACATCAGATGACTGCAGTAGCCTATGTCAGTGTGTGTACACATAGGAGGCTTGATTTTGGTGGAGTGCAGGTCCTGCCATGTGGCTTCATAGCAGTGTACAGTGAGTAGATTAGAGAACTTTGAGTGGAGAAACTCAACATGTGACATATAATAAACGAATCCACCGACTCCTCTGTACAGATCTGTATACATTGCTTTACTCTGCATGTCTCTCCTCTCCGGTTATTCCCCCGTTCACTTTGAACCTATAAACAAATATTTCTCCACAGACCACACACAGTATTTTAAGCTCCCTGAGTCCTGAGAGTCCTGTCCCTTCTAGGAATAACTGTAAATGAATTCCCTATAGAGAATCATAGTTGTTCTCTGTAGTTTCGCTGTATCACAAGACTGTTGTGTATCATCTCCTTGTGGGCTGAATTAACAGGGCACGTATAAATGTCCTCGTCTCTAAGGCAGCTTTATTTTTATTGTCAAACTAGAATTAAGGGCGGCTTTAACCCATTTATGTAAGGCAGTAAACTTAGCATGAAGATATATATGTACTGGGTGTGTAAGTGATAAATCAGGGGTCAAAGTTAGATCTTCAGAACTAAAGGGGATAGGTATAAGTATTAGACTTTGGATGTAAACTGCTAAGTCCGTTCATTCCACAGGGAAGATTTCCCAACTTCTGGAACACTATGACACTACAAGGGCAATAATAGTTATATCTGGAATATAGATGGTTATTTATAACTAATTGTGGAATTATGATGAAATCATGATGTCACAATGGACAAAATGATGCCTTAGTAAAGTATGTAAAGACACATTTTGTTTATGTAACTTTTTTTTTTGTTTTTGGACTTTTTTAATGAAATAATGGAAGTTTATTGTTTTACATATAAATATATATACACACACGTCGTATTGAATAAACTTCAGTGATAAAGCCCAAATGTATATTCTGAACAAAGGGGGGGGACAATAGGTAGATGAGAAACAGATGTATGGACAGTACACATGACGCCCCGCATAAGTAAAACACTAAATTACAGAACAGCCCAGTTCCAAAGATTGTCACACAACAATTCTACAACAATTCACTTTTCCCACTACTGTAATGAAACTTTTTTGAGGACATGTGGGCAATTTATGAACAGTAGCAATAGAAAAACTACATTAATGAAGTTAAGATACTGGAATTTCTCCCCAAAGCCATACAGGTGTATGAGCTGAACTTGTCATTTACCACTTTGTTTTATGTACTAAAATAACTTTATATATAACAAACAGATACATTTTACTGACATTTTCATTTTTTAGTAAAAGTTCTGATGATTAACCTGAAAAAAAGAAGAAAATAGGCCATAAACATACAGTATATCCAAAATGACATATTACTAATTTTACAATAATTACAACATGAATATCAGGATATTGAATAGAGATTATTGTAGTATGCTGATAAATATTTAGGACACATTATTGGAAAATACAGGTTGGGTTCATACAGGGGAATGTTACTATGCTCTATGTGCTATTGTAAAGCTCTTCTGCACTTTGTACAAGTAGCCTGCTAAAAGGTTATTACAAAGTATTAAATGTAAACTGTCAAGAAAAGAGCGAGATAATAACACGTTTAATAGAGCAAAGAGCTATAAAGCTTCACTATTCATAGACCCAAGCAGTGAGCTAGACAACTTAACTATTCAAAGAGCTAGACAACTACGTAGCTAATTGGTTCAGGCAAACAAATAGGCAGATAAACTGCTAATAGACTTTGGCAAAGACAAAGATTCACTACTAAACGACCTAAGCAGAACTTGTACAGTACTTATTGACCCAATAAAGTATCTTTGCCTCGAGCTACTAATACCCAGCCCAGGCAAAGATCGAGATAAATACATTACCGACAGACCAAAATGAGAATCTAGACAAGTACACTACTAATAAACTAAACTGACAGACATCTCATCTTGTAACAGACCAAACCTAAAGGGGTTGGACACTTTTGCAGTACTTACATGTTAACAACATGACTTTGTATACACTTAACTAATATATAAGTATTACAGATTCTCCTCCTGTACTTGTTAGTGCAACTTTCCTCACAGACTGCACAGCTCTTCTGTTGATATAATGGCAGTGGATGAAGGAGCATGTGATTAGACTAGTTTATCAGCCTCATCCAATAGAAAAGCAACTTTCCTATGTAAGGTTTTTTTTTTCAGTTGGAGGAGGCTGATGAACTAATCTTTTTAGAGCAAGACAATCATATTACCAATATAAAATAAAATAGCTGCACAGCTCCACCTACTAATAGACGAACAAAGAGCTAGACAACTACACTACTAGTATATTCAACAAAGACCTAGACATGTATACTACCAATATACACAACTAAAGCCTAGACAGCTATACAATCAGTATACCTAATAAAGAGCGAGACAACTACTGTGCTGAAATACCTAATAAAGAGTAAGACAACTTCTCTACCAGTATACCAAACAAAGAGCTAGACAACTACACTACCAATTTATCAACTAAGAGCTAGACAACTACACTACCAGTATAACTAACAAAAATCTAGACAACTATACTACCACTAAACCCGACAAAGAGCTAGACAACTTGACTACTAGTATACCCAACAAAGAATTAGACAACTATTCTACCAGATTCAATGTAAAGGAGAGCGAGCGGGGCACTAGACGTTACCACTGTCAGGTCCTGGACAATCTTCCAGTTATGGCGTGTTCTCAAACGGCGGTGCACGGCCAAAGCACCAGCATTTAAACAGCAAAAAGAAAGGGCGGCACTCACCGAAGTAGACAGGATAGTCCTTTATTCCAGAACTCCGTCCGCTGGCCCTTCGTGCCCCTCCCTGCACCCTGTTCTTCCACGAACTTCTGGAATAAAGGACTATCCTGTCTACTTCGGTGAGTGCCGCCCTTTCTTTTTGCTATTCTACCAGATTCCCCCATTAAAGAGGAAGACAACTACACTACCAGTCTACCCAACAAATTGCTAGACTCCTATACCACCAGTATACCCAACAAAGAGATAGATGTATCCAAGGAGCTGAGCAACTACACAACCTGCATACCCCACAAAGAGCTGGAGATCTAGATCACCAGTATAGCCAACAAACAGCTAGACAACTACACTACTAATTTACAAAGGACTAGACAACTACACTACCAGAAAACCCAATAAAGGGACAACTGAACCTAAAAAAAACCCAAAGAGCTAGACAACTTCACTACCAAAATACCCAACAAAGAGATAACTAAACCTCCCAAAAAAAAAACAAATAGCTAGACAACTACACTACCAGAATACCCAACAAAGAAACAACTTAACCTTCCCCCAAAAAAACAAATAGCTAGACAATTACACTACCAGAATACCCAACAAAGAGACAACTTAACCTTCCCCCAAAAAAACAAATAGCTAGACAGCTACACTACCAGAATACCCAACAAAGAGACAATTAAACAACCCAAAAAAAAAAAATGGCTAGACAACTACACTACCAGAATACCCAACAAAGAGACAACTAAACCTCCAAAAAACAAATAGCTAGACAACTACACTACCAGAATACCCAACAAAGACATTGACAACTAAACCTCCAAAAAAAACCAACAGAGAGCTTGCCAACTATACCACCATGATACCCAAAGAAAGAGGTAAACAACTATACCACCACCACTAAATTCATAATAGAGATACAAAACATTACAAATGTAACCAACAAAAAGCTAGACAATTAAA
Organism: Allobates femoralis; assembly: GCA_033576535.1. Lineage (NCBI taxonomy): Eukaryota > Metazoa > Chordata > Amphibia > Anura > Aromobatidae > Allobates > Allobates femoralis. The sequence continues at coordinate 694,941,815 of JARQOC010000003.1, read as the reverse complement.
CTGCCACTATACTCCATAATGACCTTGCCAATTACACTAATAGTATACCCTAAAAAATAACTAGACAAGTATTTTACTAGATTCCCCAATAAAGATGTAGACAAGTACACCACCAGTGTACCCAACATATATGTAGAAAACTATACTACTAGTCTACCCAACAAAGATCTAGATACCTACTACTCCAAAATAACTAAGGAGGTAGACAACTAGACTACTAGTATATCCCACAAAGAGATAAACTACTACACCTTCAATATAATCAAATAGCAAACAGATACAAACTACACTACAAGTATACCCAACAAAGAGCTAAGCAGCCATATCAGCTGTACAGCTAACATAAAGCTAGAAAACGTCACTATAAGTATACCCAAAAAAAGCAAGACAACTTCACTACCAATATATGCAACAAAGATTTAAACAACAAGACTTCTAGTATAAATCAACAAACGGCTAAATAGCTACACTACAAGTGAAGGGCTAGACAACTACACTACCAGTTTACTCAACAAACAGCTAGACAACTACACTACCAGTATAAACAGAGTTAGATAATTTTACTACTAGTACATCCAACAAAGAGTTTAACTACACTACCAGTACATGCAACAAAGATTACACCACCTAATGAAAAGCTAGACAACTACACCACCAGTATGCCCAACAAATAGCTCTACACCACCAGTATACCCAACAGAGCTTGACAACTGCACCATCAATATACCTAATGAAAAGCTAGACAACTTACACCAAGATTATGCCCCACAAATAGCTCTCCACCACCAGTATACCCAACAGAGCTTGACAACTGCACCATCAATATACCTAATGAAGAGCTAGACAACTACACCACCAGTATGCCCAAGAAATAGCTCTACACCACTATTATACTCAATAGAGCTTGACAACTGCACCATCAATATATCTAATTAAGAGCTAGAAAACTACACCACCAGTATGCCCAACAAATAGCTTGACAGCTTCACCATCAATATACCTGACAAAGTGCTAGACAGCTATACCACCACTATGTTCAACAAAGAGCTAGACAACTACGTCACTCAACAAGGAGCTTGACAGCTGAACCACCAATATACTTAACAAAGAGCTAGACAACTATGCCACCAGTATACTCAACAAAGAGCTATGTAACTGCTTAATCTAAGCAAAGATCTAGACAATTATTATGCTGAAAGACTCAAGTAAAGAGCTAAAATAGCAAGCTTCAGATATTCATCTAATTGATGGAAAAAAAGCTGTATAACTGAACTACGAATAATCAAAAGTAAAGATCTTAAGAGATGAACCCATGATAGATCCACAAAAATAGCTAAGTGTCCAGTGCTTAACATCCTTCTACTCGTAAACTAAGAGCAACAAGGCAGACAGATGCAGCAGTCTGATGGAGCCAAACTGCTGACCATGGTACTGAACATTTGCACACAAACACAATTCCAAACTCCATACGAAGTGTAAATATTTTTAGCACATCCTTTTTATTCTGTAGGTTATAATGCATACATAGGAATGCTCAGTCTGAACATTTCTTATACTCATGACCCCAATCTTAATAACTACTATACAGCCTGAGAATTATTACACTGATATCGGGTGGCTTTTGTCAGCAGAGAAAAGTTGATGGATTGGACAATCTGATGTAATGTCTGGCAGTGTCCACATATTCCTCCCAAAATTTATGTCAGAGAAATAAAATGAGATGGT